>JBANCZ010000500.1:0-34819 GCA_037040025.1 Sphaerogastrella javana
GCCATGCCCGTGCCCGTAGGCAGCTGTTCCCCGCCCACAACCACACCGCTGCAGCAAGCCCAGAGTCAGCCTAAGAAGTCATTTTGCATCGATGCACTGCTGGCCAAGAGCCAACACCAACCACCCACAGCCGCAGACATGATTGCGGACGAGCACCGTCTCGCCGCGCTGCACTATGCCCGCGATCAGGCCGAACTGAACCACGCTTTCGTGGCAGCCTCAAATGCCGCCGCAGCAGCCGCTGCCGTCGGCATGAGCGATCATGAGGCGCTGCAGCGCATACAAGAGTCCCGCGAATACGACTCCCCAAGTCCCGACGGCATGTCTAGGTAGGTGGCGAAATGATATACAAAATTGATCTTAGCATATTAAGGGATATCTGTAGCTGGTTATCTATTCTATCTAATATCATCAACATCATATAATACCACATTATTACTATTCATACATTACCATCGATTTGTTTATATAGTCTGACATCACAGAGATTTAGATGCGGTTCATTCGGACATTTCAGTTGTAGTTGAACAATATTTAAGCACATTATCGAAACTTATCAGATTGCCAACTTTCCATATAGTATAGTACAGTAGTCCGTTAAGAAATCCCACAAAATGACACAAACAAAGCCCACTAGGGGTTTAAGGGAATTCCCATAATGCTTTTGAGCTTTGGGACAGCTTTGCGGCCACTTGAAAAAGCCTGGCCGAAAAGCTTAGAGCAATTCAATTTGAAACTCGAGTTCGATGTCAAATTCGATTTCGATAACGAATTCAACATCGATTACGTTGCAAAAAATAGAAAAAGAAATGAAAATGTCAAGTGCTTGCGGGGAAATGGACTAAAATAAATAAATAAATTAGTTTTGCTTGCGTTGGGTTTTAATTGTTTTCAAATCTGTGGCGTAACTTGAGTTCGTGCTGTTTATAGTAAGGCTTAGCTAATGCTGATCATACAGGGTGTCTACGGTATTTCATCGTTAACGTTTCATCCATATATCTTGATCGTCATATTTATGACTCGTTTTCTGTTCACAGATCCGAATCGCCCAGCTCTTCGCATCGCTCCAGTCCGCCCATTAGTCCCGGCTGCGAGGATCAGCTGCCACAGCCGGCGCATCATGCATCACATCATCTGGGTATGCGGATGTCCGACCTACACGATGAGTTCAAGAAGCCGGTACCGCCACACAGTCCCATCCGACCGCAAGACTTCCCGTTGTATGCGGGTGGACATCCATACCAGTTGCTGGCGCAGGGTGGTTCCGCATTCCACCGGCCACTCGATCCCTCCGGCAAGCCCATACCGGTAAGGACTCCACATATGCCACATGATCAAAAGTGGAACTAATAAGAGATTTACAATTTTGATTCTCTATTGCCATTTCAGATACCTATGGGCCATAATTTTATGCCTTCGCAGCTGCAATTTGAGTTTCTGGCACGCGCTGGCATGCTACACCATCGTATACCGGAACTGGCCGCCTATCCGCACCACGCCATCCTGGGCAAGACGCGGCGTCCACGCACCGCCTTCACCTCACAGCAGCTGCTGGAGCTGGAAAAACAGTTCAAGCAGAACAAGTATCTGTCAAGGCCCAAACGCTTCGAGGTGGCTAGCGGTCTGATGCTGTCCGAGACGCAGGTGAAGATCTGGTTCCAGAATCGCCGCATGAAATGGAAGCGCTCCAAGAAGGCGCAGCAGGAGGCCAAGGAGCGGGCCAAGGCGCAACAGCAGCAGCAGCAAAGCTCCGCCGGCAGCACCGCCAGTTAGTCCGGCTGCCCTGCCCAACCTGACCACCTGAACGCCTGAACGAGTTCTAGTCAAAATGCGCCGTCCAGCTGGTGAGACACCCTATATGACACCCTTGTCACTGCTTGCCCCTGCCCCTGGTCCCGCCCACACTCCTTCACTCATCCATCCGTGAGATTGCGCAAAATTAGCTTTGCAATTAGTTGAAAAATATTTCGTTTGTTGTTTTGATTTTTGATATTGTTGTTGTTGTTGTTGTTGCTCTGGGAATTTATTTTGCGGCTAACAACAACAGCAACAGCAACAACAAAACGCAACAACAAAAACAAACGCACTGTGTGATATATGTAAACAAAAACGTAATCGTATATATATAGTATATATATTATACCTTTAAATGGTACACTGGTATACAAAAGTATTTGGCCCAATGTACAAACAAACGACCCGAAACTTAAATAAATATTAATTTCAATTGTAACAAAAGCGTTTAGAGTTTACATTAGTCAACTTTAGTTTAGTTTGTAAATCGCTCTAACCATAACTAATTTCTTGTGTAATTGTGTACATAATATTTCTAACTGTAACTGTAACTATAACTGTAACTGTAATTATATAATTTTTACATCATTATAATGTTAGTGAATTTCATTGAATTTATTTTCAAAAAAAAATTCAAAATAAAATGTGCTATAAATACAAAAAAAAAAAAACATTCACCAATTTTTTTGGCCTAGATAAGCATACTATATATATACATATATACATATATATATATATATATACATACTTATACACCCATTTACTCATATACTCATAGTATTATCGCCCCTCCGCCCACCAGATATCAAGGGGTGTCTGAGATAATGGTTACTCTTTAAACTCTTGGCAATAATGCAAGTAAGTATCTAATCTGTTCTGCTCACAATTTACAGCTATCTCTGCGTGTGTCCCCTAAAAAAAGCTATTAAAGGTGTATTTATAAACAACTACTGAATGTAGTCCAATACACCCGACTGCAAGTTACCCTGTTTGCAATCATAAGTTAAGCAAGATATGGTATGAAACTGTCTATGTAATAGGTACATTTGATCAACCCAGCTCCTACGATTTCTGAGATGTGCACCTTTCAAAAAAAAAAAAAATATAGGGTATTCAATATGAAAGAGGTGGGGCAGTTGAAATTTTTAATTTTATACCAGGCGCGTTTAGACCGATAAGTGATATTGGTTATCAGGGCAAATAAATCAAATGCGCGCAGATAATCAATTTAATTGTTCAGACAATAATTATGTCTAAATTTATAGTGTCACTTAAAAATTATTTTGCTAATTAAAATGTAGCATTTATTTAACAAAAGCAACAAGAAACGGCAACAACAACTATAAATAAATTCCAAAATCATGGTGAGCTTCAATTTCCGCAATCAAAAGCTCGTATCAAAATTAAAAACAAATAGAAAAAAACGCACTGAAGAATAAAGAACTAATGGAAAATCAGTCAGGGTTGGCGACCCGCGCAGAGAGGGGCCTGTGCGGGTCTGATACGGAGGGTCTAATCGCAGCTAATGGCTAATCAAACGTGACAACATCGAGAAGGCTGTAGAAACTCTATTTGGAGTAGAACAATCATTATTAATTGGCGCAAAGTCCTTAGTGCTTGGGCCCGAGGTTACAGAAATTATGAAATGATATAGAAGATTATAATGAAAATACTTGGCATGATCTCTTAATTGTCAACATAGATTTAAAGACACACGCATTTGGCCACTTCATCACGTAATACTCAAGTATCTGTAGAGCACGAACTCGGTGCGTAAATATGGGGAGAACTTTGGGAACTTTTCCAACTTAGAGTATTTATAAAGTGAAGAGAGTATGTTCTATATGTGCTACGATTGTAGCTATTGTTGTTTTTGGTATGTTTGATATGACGCTTGTTGTTATTATTATGCAGCAGTTCTCTTGTTGATTATGCGCCTGATGGGCTAATAAAAATTCATTTCATTCAGAGCCGAGGCACACACTCATCACAACACTCACAAATACTCACAAAAGATTCACACTCACACAGAACACTCACCCAACTAGAGAAATGCGTAGCATAGAGTTGATTTACTGAAAAAATTGTTTGCCTGCTTAAGCACAGTGGTTGGGAGGCGCAAAAAAATGAAGAAAATGATAGATAATCGAAAAGTCCCTTTTTAAATATTCTCCACATCTGCCAGTTGTAAGCAGTTTTATCATGTTCGTACCACTGTGCGGCGACCTGCAACTCATGCGGTTGCTGCTGCTGTGCGCCTTGAAGTGGCCAAGTGTCACAGCTGAAAGGAGCAAAAGCAGCAACAGGAGCACAATGGAACACCGTCAGTCATAGCAGTTGGTACTGTAGCAGAGCCTCAATTGAATTCATGAGCTATTAGCGGGTAATTTGTAACAATTGCCAGGGAAAATAATAAAAGGGTGACAGAGTTCAAACCGAAAAACCGGAGCAACAACTCCACGTCAGTTCGAGCAATGGGTTTGGGTTTGGTTTGAATTGGATTGGATTGGGATTGCTTAATTGTTGGGATTTGGATGCTGTGTGTGTGTGTGTCGCATCTGTTGCAAATTAAATTTGAGTTATAATTTTCTATAAACACTCTCACACACACTGACAATATAGCAGCTCTCTCCCAGAGTGTGTGTGTGTGTGTGTGCACACCCAGTAAATTGCCATTTGAATTGCGAGGGTCGTTGGGCTTTCCCCTCGCCTGACTTTTGTCAACAGTTTTTGTTGCTGTTGCTGGTGTTACAATTTGGTTAGTCCCTTTGAGGGTTGTCTGTGCCAACCCCTACCCGGCTCTTGTTCCGGCTCTGACGCTGCACCCCTTCCCCCAGGCCCAGCGTTGATCTTCGTGTCAACACAGATGATCACATTTTATGCTTAATTTTGCGACGCGTGTTTACTTTACTGATTTCTGATTTCAAATTTTAGCTAATACACAATGTATTCTCCACATTTTCCGCATTTTCCGCATTTTCCACATTTTCCACATTTTAGCGCATTTGCAGCAATTTTCCATTTGATTTTATTGTCAAATATGTGCGATTATATGTCATATGCTGCATTTTATTATTGTCAAATTTGCATTCGCCTCAACTGCAGCGCAAATCGCTCTAATGGTTGTTTACAAAAGGCGCCGGAGCGGGTCGGGACAGAGGGTGGGTGGACAGTAAGGACTGGGATTTTCCATTGATTGCATTGGCTTGATAAATGGCGCTACTGATATGGCAATTTATGTGGCAATTTTTAGCTGTTAATTGTAAATTCTATAGAGCCTTGTTTATGGCCGCTTGCACAGAATGATATATTGATTGGGGCAACTACTAAATCTCTACTAAAATATGTTTAGATATTGTGAATGGTAGACGTAAATACCAGCAGTTTGTTAATTCAAATAAATCTTAAAATAATACATACTATGTTTGGTAACTCACATATCGTTAAATACAGAAGAAGCTGGGGGAAGCTCAGCTAGTCCAGTTAACTTACCTTCAATTATAATTTGCTTTATTCATATACTATATAGTATGTGTATACCATTTTCATGTACTCAAATAAATCATGGAAAATGTCTGTCCGCTTATCAATTAATGCATTGAATTGTACAGTGGGACAACTACAGGGCATATTGCTGCTTAATGCCATAATTTCCAACTTGTTTACACAATACATCTGCTTATATTTTCGCTCTAAGCACACACATAAACACACACACACACACAGAGAGAGAAACACACACACACACACACATGACTGTCCAGCACAATCATCAGTGTAGTCATCAATCTATTGAAGGAAATCCGTGCGTGCGCGCAAAAGTAAACAAAGTCGGAGCAGAGCAGCAAGGCAAGACACTCACACACACACACATACACATACTCACATACACACACACACTCACACACACACATACTGAACGCTCGCTGTCAAATGATTTCGATTTAATCGCCAGGAAATTTTTGCAATCAAAATTCACGAATATCTGCGATAATTGTCAAGGCAGCGATAGGATAGGATGCGATGAGATGAGAGAGTCCTCTGCGTAGCCCTAAGCGCATTAGATTCCCCTAGGAGAGACCTCTGAACAAGTGAACGTGTGTGTGTGTGAGAGAGAGAGAGAGAGAGAGAGAAAGAGAGAGTACAAATTGTCACCATATGCGTCAACACGCAATAATTCACCAGAAAAGTAATCCAAACAATTGACCAGACCCAGACGAAACGCACCCAAATAGAGGGGGTGTGTCTGACTCCGACTCCGACTCCATCCAGACTCTGACTATGGCACTAACTATAGCTGTAAGTCTAACTGTAACTGTGACTGTAACTGCCTGCAGCAAGTGCGGGCACACACTACCCTCTCATCTGACCTCTCCCTTTCTCTCTCTCTCTCTCTCTATCTTTGTCTGTCTGTCTCTTTCTTTCTCTCACTCTGCGTCTGGGTGTTTTGGTGCTAATTGAATTCATTGCCGTTGATCAAGTGCTGCCAAACAACAAATCATCCCCAGAGGCTAATGATACGGACGAGCGAGCTAACTGACTGACTGCCTGCCTGCAGTCAAAGCTGGAACTGGAGCTGGAGCCGGACTTGACACAGACGCAGCACGATGTAAGGGTGCCCTGGTAGATTTGCGCTTGGTTATGGGTTATGGGTTGTGGCAAGTGGCAAGTGGCAAGTGGCATGGCAAAGTTTGGCATGGGGTAGCTAATGGCGGGAACGACTTTTATGCGAATATCGTGCGTTGAAATGAAATTAGAAAACCTTATGTTCAGTTAATTAGCAAATTTAAGGACATTTACGGTACATTAAAGAGCAGGGGTGGCACTCGACATTATGGTAGGGAAAGGGCATTTTATATAGTGTATAACCGAGGCAATAAAATTAATAGAAAAATGAGAAAGTAGGTTCCCTAGAGAGCAATTCGAATATATTTTTTTCACCTCTAATCGAACTTATTCGTTCGTTCAATCTAATTGAATGCTCACTGTCTACTTATGAAAACACTCATCGACATTCAATGTATTTGTATATGTCGATCGATTTACATATGCATACGTTTGTACATATACTTACATATACTTACGATAGGGCTCTTGAATGTATTGGTGTGTTGGCACATTTTTACAGCGGTGGTATGCGAATGCGTGCCATTCATCTGCACACGATCGAATGCATAATGCGACTGAGCACCTTTGCCTTCTTGCACTTGCAATTTGTCAGAGCTTCAGCATGCGGACGGCTGTCTCTCTCTATTCTATTCACTCTCGCTCTCCCACGCTTTGAGAGCATCATTCGTCTGCACTGAGCTTATACGACTGCGCAACGGTGCTTCATCAGTTCGTCTCTCTACTTCGCTCTCCCTCTTTCACAGCGCATCATTCGGTTGCTATTGCGCCCTCTCAGTTTCAATCTCTCTTTCGGTCAGCGATCTTAGTGCTGTCGCTCTCCTACGCAGCGGGCGGAGTGTACGTCAATCTCTTTCGGTAGCTCAATTTGTGCATTAAGCTTAATGGTCCGACGAACTAATATACCCGCTCGCTCTTATGCAGGGCATGCAGTTTGATTATTATTTGGCCTCTCATGTGCTTTGAGAGCCGTAACGGAACCTTACAATGGAAAAAAAACTAGAAATATACAATCATCCAAAAGTAAAAGAGGTCTTGAAACAATCAAAGTTGTCTTCGCTTTTCCTCTATCTTCAGAGTACCTGACTTATATTTTACACGTATTGCTGTCAATCCATCAACAGACACATGGAAGATGCGGATCCTTGGGTCTTGTTGTCTTTACTCAGCTTTTTGTCACGTTAATTGCAACAATTAAAATAGAAATGTTTTGCCGCAAAAGTCGCAATGTATGCTAATTGAGTAATACCGTTGGATGTTGTTGTTGTTGTTATTATTATTATCGTTGTTGTTGTTGTTGTTGTTGCTGTTGTGTCTACCTTCGGTGAGCCTGTGACTGCTGCCGGATGATTCGCTCTAAACTCTAAACAAATACGAGTACAAGCGGAACAAGGAGAACAACTACAACAAGGAACCGGGGCGAGAACAACAAACAAACAGAGAGAGAGAGAACAGAAATATTAAATTGTAATCCGCTTAAATGAGTATATGGCATTAAAACGCATTTGCATAATTGCTGCGAGTCGTCGAGCTGCGCCCCAGGGGAAACACCTTGTGCCGAGAGCTGAAGAATGAAACTTTTCGGCTCTGGCCGAAAATCCAATCAAAAGTGAGCCAAACTCACACACAACCCTCCAAAGCCAGAGATATAGCTACGATGCCTCACAATGCACGTGAGGACAATATTTAAAAATGTTTAGCATAATTAATGCACAGATCCCGAATCACGCTTCACCTCGCCTTGTCATCGTCTCGTTTGAGTTTCCATTTTGGGCTCCGTTGCGTTTTCCGTTTCGTTTTCCCTGGGACAAGTGCAAAGGCAAGTTAACATTGAAATTTCTTTATTTTGTTATTTTGTTGTTTGTTGTTTCGTTGTTTCGTTGTTGTTGTTGTTTGTTGTGCCTAATCAACCCCTCAAAACGGCGTTAATTGGCGAGGTGCCCCTGGGCTTAGGCCGCAGGCTGCGCATTATTCACACATACGCTCAACTGCTCGATTGCCCGATTCCTGAGTCCCTAGGGTTGCCAACTCCACTCGAAGAGCGCAAAAGTGCTGCCGACCGCAGCGTGTGCGTTAAATTGAATTTATTTTATTGCCACTAATTGGCTCAAATACCTGAGGGCGCTACGATCCCAAAATTTGAGTTGGGTTTGCGCGTTTTGGGTTGTGGTTAAGTTTAGTTTCATTCCGCGAAAGATATGCATAAACTTGACTACTCGCTAGTTAATATAAACATAAATAAAGGGCCTTGAGAAGAAAAGCAAAATTTATATTTGCGAATGAATAAAAAATCATATGCAGGATAGGATTCGAATGAAATTATGTTTAATCTCAAAATTTTCCCACATATAAAGATCCTTATCAACACCTTTTCAGGTATCTCTATATGGTTTCTTTAGAGTTCCTAAAGTTTCTGCAACATTTCTAAAAGCATCTATGTATTATTCCATAATCTCGAGCATTCACTACACACATTACATAATGTGGCACACAAAAAATGGTTTTGTGTTTTTTTTTTTGTCGGGCTACCATGATATGATAATGGCAATAAAAGATGATAATGTGCAAAATCCTTTGGCCAGATTCGCAAAATCAGCCCCACATATAAGACTCGACAGACAGACGAATAGAATCAAATTTCAAAAAAACTGAAAAGCAGCAAGCGAAAGAAAATAGCAACAAAAAACTACAACAACAACAAAACAACAAGAAAAGCAACAATGACAACAACAACAACAACAATGGAAACTAGAATAAGCAGAGCCGTAAAAGCTATTAACATATTAAAGCAATAAAAGAAATGGCATATAAAACGTTACAGACAAAAAGGGCCCAACCTCTGGGGCGAACCGACTACCGACTTCTGACGGCCGCCCCCTCCGCCCAGCCCCACTTCCACTCCTGCCACACCCAAATGTTTAGCGGCAAGTGGCATTTACCCTCAACTCTCGTTGAGCGCTCAGCGCACTTGTCGCTCCCATTGTCGCTCCTCCTTGTCTCTCTCGTTGTCTCCCTCACTCTTTGTCTGCCATCATCAACATCAATGCCGTCGCCATCAAGGAGCGACGCTGACGCTGACTCTGACTCTGATTCTCACTCTAACTTGGCTGCTCCCTTTCAGTTCTCGCCGTTTGTGTGTGTGTGTGTGTGCCCAACCCTGGATGGGCGAGGGCTGGAGAAACTGTTGATAATCATACTAAATGCTGCCATTTGCCATTTGTGAGGTTTTGCCACTTGCCCTATACAATAGCTATGCATGCGTGTGTGCGTGTATGAGTGTATGCGTGTGTGTGTGTGTGTGTTTGACTGTGTATGTGTGGTGCTGAGTGGGTGGTTGCTTCAACTGTGGTGTGTGTGCAGAGGGGGGTGGTTCGGCAAGCAAATTGTGAAAAGTTCGCCTGAAAGTACTTCTAAGCTCTGTGTAAACACCCACTAAAATCAATTTGCTGGATTTTCTACCACCAGAAAATGTGTATTTTACGGGTTGCGATGAGAGCTTACGTCTATCTCTCTCTCGATGTCTCTCTGTCCCTCTTTCTCTCTCTTTCATTCTCTTTCTTTATTCTTTTGCTCTCTTTTCCATGTTTAGCCATTTGGAGTGTGTGCTGACTGTGCTGGGAAAATGGGAGTAAAACTATGGAACTATTAGCTTGAGATCAATTTGTATTAAAGCAACGCATACCAAACGATCAAATGATTATATAATTAAACCTAGAGCAAGAGTATTAAAATGTATATAAATATAAATACATGATAAATATAGTATTTAAGATGTAGATTTACCAAGTTTCTTGCATTTTTGCCTGGCTTTTTTTTGCCAATTGTGCGGAGAGTCCAGTCGTTGTCCTGCTGCGACTGGGACTGTATGCGCTCTATGCCCCTTTGGTCCCTTTATTTAATCTTATCTAATAAATGGCTTGTCTTGTCTCGTAAATCACGTAACAATTTGCAAGAATTTCCATCGATATGTAACGTTAAAATCGTGCTAAGGTTTCTTGATTTCGGATATTTTACATGTGTGCGCATAAGTGGCCCTAAATCGCATTCGTATGAGTGGGGTGCCCCATTCCAACCGCCACACCTCCCCAATCGTGTCGGTTGGGGTAGGGGCAGGTTTTTTCTCTATCTCTGTGTGTATGTGTGACCTGCCATTTGATTTATTTATTGTTGGTTTATGCGTGATCTTGCCTCAAATTAGCATTTATCATTTTGCTGCCACCCAGACATAAAAAACGTTCTCCCAGCCATTCTCTCCCATTCTCCCATTCTCCCTCTTCCTTCTGGTAACAAGTACTTGGCATCCACCCACTAAATGGCAGCGGCACATACAAAAAAGGGGCAGCAAATTGTTTTGAACAAGTGCAACGTAATTTTTCAAATGGTTTTCCTTTATTTTCCGCTTGTGCGCCAGTGATTGATTGCGATTATGCAAATGCGCGAGGAGCCATGGATAACCGAAGTCATTTTGTATGGGCATAGGCAGGGGTATTTGTCGGCGCATAATCAGCCTCAATATATATAAATACATATATGACTGTCTATAAAGCTAACATTTTCGGCACCTACTAAATACCGAGTACAATCGAAATGCCGAAAATGAAACCTTTTGGCGTCACAATTAGCGCTCAATAAATGTGAAATAATTATGCAAACGACGCAAATGCCAGATATAGAAACAGACAATATATACCAACATCTAAACATATGCATATACACTGGCTAATCCAAACAGTAGCCGACATTTCGACATGCTACTGCTACTGCTACTACTGCCACTCCCACCAGCCCCTTTTAATGCCCACTCCCTCCACCTAGCGGCAATTTGTGTCACTAATTGCGTGCAAATGGCGATGGCTTTTGCATTTGGGCCATGCATATAAATAGGGCCCACAGTCGCACAGTGACGTTGGGCCTGGAACTGAGCAAGGGGCAGATTACTAATATTGTAGAAAGATAGTTTAAATGCCCTGAATAAGTTAGGAACAGTCATTAATTAAAATACAAACTTAAGTTGCGGAAAACATTTCGTATACTATAACATCTAACACTAGAGGATCCGTGTTCCATCTCCATTTGACCTAACCCCTTAGCATCTATGATGCTAAAGAGTCTAATATTACCCGTTCCGACTTCGGTCTCCCATAGATCTGTACCCCTTCACACGCACGCTGCTAGAAAGTCTGAGAATTTGGGATCCGTTTTCGATCTCCGATAGATCTGGACCCCTTCACACCACGCTGCTGGAATTTGGGCTTACATGGAGAGTCGCGAGTGTCGTAAAGCTCATCAATTTCATTAATTCTGGCACAGAAATAGCGCTATAATATCATCGATGGCTAATAATAAATATTAATACTTTTTTAGTACAATAATTTCGTTTAATTTGTTTATTTATCTAGGCTAAACGGAGTAGAACTCACCGTGGCTATAGGCCATATACCTTTATATCTGTCGTATAAGCACACAATAAACAAATTTGTTTAGTTAATGAAGTCGATAAGACTACTGGGCCATCATAATAATATATATACCTATACATATATGTGTATATATGGGTGTAGATATAACAGTAGCTCATATCGTATAGAGTTAAGATTTATGACGCAATGCACAGTGTGAGAAGTTTAATTGAAAGCAAAGCGTATAATTTTCAATCAACAAGCGATAAGGTAGGACCCAACGGCATAGATGGGAGGGGTGGGGTATGGATTATACGCCAGTCAGCCGGAGTGTCTATCCGTCTGTCTGTCTGTCTTTCTGTCTGTTTGGTAACCATTGATTGCCATTTATTTGGAATGTTTGTCCAGAGAGAACGTGAACGTCGATGATGATGATGATGATGTGGATGAGGATGAGGATGAGGATGAGGATGATGAAGAGTCTGGGTTGGCTATGGATATATTTCTATTGATTTTAAAATTATGCGCACAAACAACAAAAAGTATGCAATGTTGTGTCGGTTGTTGTTGTTGTACTGTTGTTATTGCTACTGTTTGCTAAAATGGCAGAGGCGTAGGGAGCAGAGGGGACGTCGACCATTTTGACTTGCCACCCGCCCGAATGTTGACTTGCTGTTTAGATTTTCAATTAAATTTGTTGACTCGCGATTGTTTGAACTGTGACTGAGACTGACACCGAGTTCAGGCAATGGGTACCGGGTAGCGGGTACCAGGTCCGGGAAGCTGACAACGTGCAGCCGTATACGTAATATAAATAGTAGTAAATTGATTATAACAAATTGATTTAAGAGCGCCAAACGATAGCATTTAATTAAAAACTCATCTGTGCAAACAGCAAATGGCATGCAACGTCAACTGTCTACCGTCTTTCGTCTACCATCGATATCGATATCGATGCAGATACCGATTCTCATACCCAATGCGCACACACTCGATTCTGATTCCAATTCCTACACGACTCATTACAGCTCAAGTACCAGCAGAGACTGCCAACACTGGCAGAGAGACTTGAGACTTGGCCAAGCGCTGATAAGCCAAGCTAACGACAACTACAACTACAACTGCAACTGCAACTGCATTTGTTATCGGGATTTTACATCTGTTTCTAATTGAAAATGCAGCTACTGTCTGCGACTTTTGCTTCCCTGCAGCCGCACAGCTCCACAGCCAGCGATCTGACACGAAAATTGACGCCAATCGTCAACATTTGAAGCCAGCAACAGCAACAATAACAACAACAACACAAACAATGACAACAACACTAACAACAACAATTGAACGACAAAAAGCAGCAGCAGGGGCTCACGTCCAGCTGCAGACACGGGTAAACAGCTCAGTTCAAGATAAAGGTGCAGCGTGGAAAAGTGGGAAAACAACTTCTTCACTTCAACCTCAAGTTTAAATAGTCAATAGCAAAACAATAAATTGTTAGCAGCACCCACAGCTCGTTCTTAGCTCCCATCGGGGGCTGTCAATACGTCGATTCGACTCGACTCGAATCGACTCGACTTTCTTGTTGACTTTTTCATATTTCTTAATGATGACATTTTAATTATTAGTAAAGTGCTTCCAAATACTGATAAGATATCGCAGTGGATATTTATGGGAGTGTATGTGCTGTGTGTAGGGTCTTTATGTGTGTGTGCATACGATGTGTGTGCTGCGCGGCTGAACGAAGTTCAAGTTGCCAGCGTTTATAGGAAAACTCCAAAGAGGCATAAAGAACAGAGATTGATAATTCTTTTTATAGACCATACGTACGGTGCTCGCAAAAGACGGGCAGCACAGAGCTAGTGCTATAAATGGTTAAGCAATGATTAGCGCATGCTACAGTCGAGCACACCTTAATGCTAGATACTCTAGATCGAGTTCAGACTAACAGGCAAATGGTTGAATAAGTTCGATGGTCGAGGTGATCATATCCACGTTACACATTTTCAAATATGCTTATCCCTCATTTTAAATATTACATATATGTATAGAAATAAATCCAGAAACACTACCCTATAGTAGAGTTTATAGAGTTTATCAATGAGGCGCTGAATCTGAGAGCGACTATTCAGTAGTTGCAGTAATGCCTGGTTATGCATATGATACATGGCATGAATGATGTGCTTCGATTTATATAAATCAGCTTCATGCGGCTGTAATTTGAAGATTTATTATGTCAGCACTTGTGCAGAGAGATATCAAACATCAAGTAAATCCCAGCCTTAGCTCTCTTCTCTTTCCATTCTCAACTCTGATTCTCCGGGGAGCACATGAGCCACTCCTTGAGTATCTGTTCTCCCATGGTGAGACCGCAAAAGGCTGACAAATGCAAACAGACAAATAGCACGCGCTGTCACATAATATATATACATATATACATTTGTATATATAAATGTAGGAGTATGTATTGCTCTTAGGATAACACTTGCTGTCGACATCTTGCCAGATTATGATTTGTTTTACTTGGCGCTTAACGAGCGCATGATACAATGAAACATCCCAAGACGTAGCCCCCATTTCTTTATCCCCACATCTCCAACACGCTGATAAGTATGCTAAACATGTGTGCACACTGTACAGGCTCTTTCTGGAGTGACAGACGACAAATTTTTACAGATTTGTCAGCATTTAGCCCAAATCGTAGCCCCTTCTCATCGCTCACATCTTAAGTGTAACGAGTATGGCTCTGGAAGGAGTTTTACCAGTTTTTCGGCACATAGAAACAAATGAGGCCACTTATCATCATATATAGCTATATAGAACAAGCGAAAAAGGAGTAGATCGGGTAAACTATAAATGAAATAACCGCTAAATGTGAAGCTTTCATTTCTAATATTCAGATTTTATTACAACTTTTGAGAGTTTCTAAGTTTTTTAGCTATTTCTTGTTCGAATTGAACAGAATTTGGCTAAAACAACCGCCAAGATCTCAACACTTTAGGTCCTCTTTGTTTTATAGTCTCATTTGCAAATAAAACGTTCCATTTAAAAAATGAAACTGAAGTTGTTTGTGCTGCCAGAAAAATCGTTGGAAAAACGGATGCTGACATCATGTAAGCAAATTGCGTAAGTAGCTACAGGCCCTGACATTGATTTGACATGACATCTCAAGACCCCCCCAACTCCGTCTGCCCTTTGAACCTTTCCATATCTCATAGCCCTCGAAGTTGTGAGATATAACAAATTTATTTGTTTTGTTTAGCGTTGAACGTCTCAATCAACCCTTTAGACAAATTTCTTAACCCTTTTCAGTAAATTGATATGACAAATCCCTAGCCAGGACCAATAACAACAAAAGAAGCAACAACAACCAACGAAAAAAAAAATTGGTTTAATGAAGTGAAAAATTGCAAAATAACCAAAAATTAAATGGAAGAAAACTTCTTATATATGGCTGCTGCCTGTAGTTGTTGTGGTTTTACTGTTTTAAATTAAGCCTTGGGTCAATTCCTGTTGATGTTGTTGTTGCTGCTGCTGTTGTTTGTATCTGCTGTGCATGACAATTTTCCGAGGGTTTTCCAGTAGCACAGCAGAAGGGCAGAGCGCAAGTAGAGAACAATAAAATTGTGTAAACAAAAATTGGGCAATTTTCAGTTGACTGGCTTTGCGGCTGGCCATTTCTTTGGCGCCTGTTCATCCCCCCTACCCCTTCGCCTGTGGGCGTGGCCAATAACAATGGCAGTGCACAATTTTGTGTATTTATTTGCGGATCTCACTGTAAATTTTGGGTGTGTCTTTTATTATTGTTGCCAAATGTACAAATATTTATAGTAGGAGTAGGAGCTGACGTTGGAGTTGGAGATGCAGATCCAGATGGAGACAACATTTGTGGGGACTTTGGAAGATGCTGTCGAAGACAGGGCGGGCTACACTCTTTGGGGTACAGTCGTAAAAGAAAAATCATACACAAATTTGTGGTTCAAACGTTTCCAACCTCCAACTACCCCTAGCTCTCTGTTCTCATGCATCTATGCTTCGTTAAACACATACGCAAATGCTGGCATATCAAAATACATAACGTGCAAGTTTTCCAGGGAAAAGTCTGCATGATTTGAGTGTTGGCTGGGAAAATTGTATAGCTCAGCCACTAAGCGCATGCCATGGGGAAAATTGTGCACAAATTGACTCCATGACGAGCACTAACAATGCCTTCAGCCACTCCGAAAGTCAGGCAGTTTTCCTACGATATGTTCACCCTATCTCACAAATCAGAGGCAGACAGACAGACAGATAGACAGACGGGCACACAGGCCCCAAAAGTGCAAACCAAGATCATGGCAATGCTACTACCAATTGTTTGCCCAGCCAAAACAGACAACTTGACTTTTCACACCACTCACACCCCTCCACACTGACACAAGTACCTCTGCCTCTTCTGCTGGCCCCATTCCTGCACTTGAGCTCTTTGGAGCTCTGGCAAATTTGCGTGCAGATAAATTGCAATCTGGGCAAGTTATGGCCGGCCTCCCTCTAGTTCTCTAGGCTTTTGTTGTCCTTTAATCATGGCAGCCAAGTTTGACTGCACTTTGACTGCCACAGTTGCACTTTGCAGGAGTCATAGATACAGATACAGATACAGATACAGACACAGATACGGATACATATTCAGATACATTTACAGATACAGATACCCACATCAGTTCATAATTTTAATTGCCTGCAAGGGCGTTCGCTGTTTGTAGACTTGCACGTGACTGAGTCACTGAGTGAATGAACAAGTGAGTGAGTGGGTATTCATTCCTTGGAGCATGGGGGCCTACTCTGCTGAGTGTAAACAATAAATTGCAGCTGCAGGCTATTTGCTGGGGTCACTCAAACGAAGCCGTTCAAGCACATCATAATCCGGGCTGACCTGTTGAGATGCCACAGACTCCATTAACTTAATACACCTAACTTACCCTCTCTCTCTCTCTCACTGTCTATTTCTCTTTCCCTTCCTCTGTCTCTCTCTCTGTCTGACTCTAAGGTGCTGTTAATTAAATCGATGTTAAATATTTACACTTACAGTGAATCATTTGAGTTATAATTTTCTATGCCTCTATAATTTGTTCTCTTAATTCTAGGCCGTCTCGTTTAGCCATTTATTCATTCTCATTCGTTTTTGCATTCGTTTTTTTGTTTAGCCACAACACGCGCTGTGAATTCGGCGATTCAGTCGCGTTTATTGATGTGTAATAAACCAATTGCATTTGTTTTGAATATATAAATAGTCATAAAAAAGAAATACCAACAACAGCAACATGAGCATACGCCATATTTTGTTTTTGTTTTTGCTTTGCTTATTTCCATTTTTGTTTCCGCTTTGCTGCTGCTTTCGTTCTTTTTTGTTCGTTTGAAACGTGCGCCGCATACTAATTTCGACTAAATGGATACAAGTTAGTGGCGCTCTCTCGCTCGCACACACACACACACGCAGTCACATAGTGCGTGTGTATACTATACATGTCCCACTCACTCACACGCTGCTCATATGAACTGTGGACTGTGGGCTGTGGACTGTGTGGTGTGGGCTGCGTGTGGGCTGTGGACTTCGGGCTGTGGAACGTTTGATTAATCAAATAAAAAGTGTTGAAAATGTTATTTTTGCCAGCGCTGAAAATGG
Organism: Sphaerogastrella javana; assembly: GCA_037040025.1. Taxonomy (NCBI): domain Eukaryota; kingdom Metazoa; phylum Arthropoda; class Insecta; order Diptera; family Drosophilidae; genus Sphaerogastrella; species Sphaerogastrella javana. Next base: position 17,473 of record JBANCZ010000500.1, read on the forward strand.
CGCATTTGGATTTTTATGTGTTACACAGATTTACACAGTTATTTATATAAATAGATGTGCGAGAGACTATACGTTACATAGACGTGTGTGTGCGTGTATAGGGTCAGTCGATATAAAAAGCCGCAAATGACGCAGTTTAGTTGTTCGGCAAATGGAGCTATAAAGTTGCCAAGACAAACATTTACAAATCATAAAACGGAACAGACAGAAGGAGCAGCTAAAGAGCAAGCATCACAAAAAACCATTCACTCTCCCTCTCTCTCTCTCTCTCTCACACACACACACACAGTTTCTCTACTCTCTCTCTCTCTTTTTTATAAGCACACTGTGGAAAAAGAACCATGTCAAAGGGAAGCCAAGCTCCTTGGATGTCGTGACTTTTCCCTCAGTGCACTTTTTCTTTGAAGTAGTGCTGTAAAAATCAATCGGCAATCAGCCATAAAATGGCTATAATTTGGCTTGTTTTCGACTATTGAGCTGTCGCTTTTATGACGCCTGCACTTTCAAAGTCTCCTCTTCCGGCCTCAGGTTTTCCCATTTACCAGCATGAAGTACATGCTCTCAGAGTAATTAGTCAGCGCCCATGACAAACAATTGGAAAAGTGTGTTGGGGGCAAAGTGAAAATTGTCAAGCAGCAGCAAAAAAAAAGAGAAAAAGAAAATTGCCACAAGGCAAAAAGCTGATTCATTAACGCCCAAACCAAAAACCGAAACAGAAACAGAAACAGAGACAACATTGCACTGCGTGCTATAGAGGGTCTGGAGGAGGATCTGACTGGGACGTGGCTGGGGAATGGTAGTGGAACTGGCAGTTTGTCATTTAACATTTGGCAAACGTATTAAAACACCCCATCATTGCCTTAATTAAGAGCCATAAAAGCACATTTACTTATTGTACCAACTGAACTGGGACTGCGACTGCGACTTGGACTGGGACTGGGCACGTCTAACCGGCACGTCTTTACGCTTATATTTATCGCATATACGGGCAGCCAGTCAGCGTCGGCCCCAGTCGCATCTACAGACCCCCCTTTAGACAGCCCTTAACGCTCGGCAATGGCTGCCGCCTCGACTACCAACCATCCGACCATCCAACCATCTAACCATACGACCATCCAACCATTTATCGTGCTTAATTCATGGCTAAAGTTGGAATTAAGTGAATTTTACGTTCATTAACGTGCGAGGGTTGTGCTCCGTGTCCCTGTGTCTGTGGGTATGAGTGTGTGTAAGTGTGTGTGTGTGGATGTGTATGTTTGTGCTAGTGTGTGGGAGCTGCCATGTTGGAGGGTTGCATGCCTTCTGGCACTTTGTGCTGTATTGGCGTTTTTTGTTGTTCAACTCTGGGTTTAGGGAGCAGGCAGGAGACAGCCGGCGGAAGGCGGAAGGCGGAGGCAGCAAGTGGCAAGTGGCGAATGACTATTGCAGACAGTGTTGATAATTAGCAGTGCCTCTAATGTTGCGCTAATAGCATAAATTTGTGGCTTAGTGGCGACTAAGACGCACATTAGCAATTGAAAGCGTTTACTAAAACTTCTTCCATAAATTTCCACATTTTAAACATATCCAAAGGGAATTTTATAGGGATCTATTGATAGAAAATAATTATTGCAGTCACTGTTAATGTCAGCAATTATTATATAACTCTATCATTAATATTTATGATGAATATTTATTTGAAATATTTATAGAGAACTATTTGTAGAAATTAATTAATGACAATGGTAATGTCAGCATATTCCTTTCTACTGTTCATAAATATATACCTATATCTAGTTCATCTCTTTTAAAAATATTTAACTAAACATAGATATATGTCTAATCTCTGTTGAATTTATTTAAAATGGACAAGCAAATGATGTCATTGCACGACCCAATGTCCTAGTTGGAATACACTATATTAAGTGTATTACCAATTTAAAAGTTGAACAGCAGCTTTAAGTCTCAAGTTTTAGTTGTTCGAGTTGTAAAGTTTCCATCCAAAAACTTGCAAACTAATTGTGCACAAAAAGTTCAGCTCGAAAACAGAATAGAAACAGAAGCAAAAACTTTATCAATAGCCGTGCACATTAAACGTGAAACTTGATTCTCCGTAATCTGCTTCTTCTCTTTCTCTCTCTCTCTCTCTCTTGACCTCTCTTTCGCTCACTTTGCATGCTATCAAACAACTAACTAGCCCAAAATGTTGACCACTCAAATACAGCTTTCAGAGTGTGCACAGTCCATATACATGCATACATATGTATATATGTATATAATATATACTATAGTCTAAGAAATAAAACTATCCCCAAGCTCCCAGACTAAGAGAAAGAGGGAGAGGAAGAGCGGGAGAGAGAGAGAGAGAGAGAGAGATGTGCCGCAATGCTACGAATAGCCTGTTAATTAGTCTCACTTAGAAAATAAACTGCAGTAATTAAGGGAAGGCAACGAGAAAGCCCTATAAAAAACCAAGCCCCACCTACAGGCAACGCCCCACGTAAAACTACTAAAAAGCTCTATTTTTGCTTCTCCTTTTTATGCTTTTTGGCAAATTCCCAGGCACCAGCGGCACTCAGTGGGATGGGTGGAGGTGGAGTGGGGAATTTTAATTTCAACGCTAGAATTCTAATTAACAAACAAATCCGACAAAATACACAGCAGCTACAGAAAGCCCCTGGAGAGCGAGCGAGAGAGCGAAAGAGCGAGAGAGCGCGCCAAATGGAGTTGACAGCCAAAAAAGTATGCTATATAGAAGTATATATATAAAAGCCAGCAGAGCACAGATAGAAGGGTGTTGAGGGTTGGGTTGAGAGCTGAGTGTAGCAGAAGGAAAGGAAAACGAAAACGAAAAAGGAAAAGGAAAACCCTGTGAGCCATGATCTCCCAATTTAATATTATAATTGCTACAATTATCATTCTCATGCCATTTACACAGCAATTGCACAAAATGACAATGAAGGTGTCATACGCTACATATGCGGCATCATACGACAAGTAACAGTGGCTTCGGTTGCATCCAGACCGAAAGTAGACAACGTAGCGTACTTAATTCTCACGTACTTGGCTAAAGTTCAACCGCACTATTTTGCAAATGATGTGGTAACGTACGCGCTATTATCATTTTTGCGTCGTGACGCAAATACTAAAACTCGATACAATGTGAATCTGCACATTCTCTGCGCCAATCTAATCACACGTGGATTCAGCGATGTATCACAGTGGCCAGATATTCTGCTTCGCACCTACATCGATGATGCGATGAACGAACGCTACTGGACCGAGAATGACCACTGTGCGCCGTTTGTGAAAAACATATGTGCTGCCTTCGGTACGCGTACGCCTCATTTAAGTTTGCTAAGATGGGACGCTAACACTAATGTGGCTGCAGGACAAACGCACAGAGACAGTGTTACCATCGATGATGATTCTGGCGATAATTCGACACAGAGCCTAGATGCAAGTCCGTACTTGCATGGCGAGCTTGATCAGACAGGCGATAGCATTTGCCCAGTGAAGCGCAGATTCTCGGACGGCGTAGTCCAGAAGCTCGTGGGTGATGCCATACGAGATCAGTTAAATAAACGCCAGCAGCAGGACAACTATACCCGCAACTTTCTCAAGTTCCTCTGCACAGCCGCGGGCATTGCTGAGGTTCGCTGCCTTAGCATTTCACGTTTGGAGCTCTGGATACACAATGGCAAATTGGTGAAATTCGCACAACAATTGCTGTCCTACATATGTATAAATATCAAAGGCAAATGCAGTCAAGACGGCGAAGTTTTAATGGTTTTAATTAAAATGCGTTTAAAGACGAAACCGCTTATAAACCACTACATGTCCTGTCTGAAGGAAATGATCAACCTTCAACCGGATATATTGAATATGATTATGAAACTTGTAGTACAGAATGAGCTGTCTAACACAAGGAACCCGAATAATATGGGCATGCTTGGTAAGTGCATATCTTTTCACTTACACACAGTTTGTATGTTACTTATTAGTTTCATATATTTGCAGCAACAATGTTCCAAAGTTCGCCGGATCTCTCAGCTGTGAATCTGGCTGAAATATATCAGGAATTTTTACTCCAACGCGACGATTGTTTGCGAACATTGCGAGTTTTTCTGCGAGAGCTTGTGCGAATGCTGCGATTTGATGTAAATCTCGTCAAGTTCTGTAAAACGTTTTTGAACGAACGCGAGGAGATTAATTCACAAATTGAAGGCTTCGAGTTCAAAGATCGTATATTCCAGAATACAGTCGACATTGTCTGCCTCTGCATGTTTCTATCTGCCTCGCCGCAGGCTCGTGAAGGCAGCCTATCGCTTAAAACAAATCGCGATGTTAAGAATAATCCAGCACTGATCAAGCTGTATAATCAGATGTCGCAAATACAACTGGACGCTGTGTCTTGGATGTATGAAACCGTACCGAACGTATACAAAACTGTTGCGGCAGATTACCATCAAGCGCTGCATAAGCTTTTATTGCTGGATAATCCGGAACAGTATTCACGCTGCGACCAGTGGCCATCGGAGCCTGAGCGAGGTGCTATACTGCGAATCATATCTGAGACGCCTATACATGAGGAGACTTTGCTGCGCATTATTTTGATTGGCATTACCAAGGACATTCCATTCTCCATAGCCAACACATTCGACATCCTTTTGCTGGTTATTAAACGCGTCTCTGGCATGAAGGCTGCGGACTTTCCAGCTGTGCAGGCTAACAAATTTGATATAATTGACTTTCTGTTCAGCATCTCAGAATATCATCATCCGGAGAACATACGGTTGCCCGCCGACTATGAGCCTCCAAAATTGGCCATAATTGCGTTCTATTGGAAGGCCTGGCTCATTCTATTGATGATATCTGCCCACAATCCGTCCACATTTGGCGCCTTTTGCTGGGATCACTATCCGACAATGAAAATGCTAATGGAAACTTGCATAACGAATCAATTCAATTGTTTTGCCAACAAAGATGAGCTGCAAGTGAGTTTTACCATAACGAAATATTAATTTTTGTGAAGTATTATTAATTATTTCCTTTTCAGATTATCACCGTGGAAAGAGATCATATTTTGCAATTTGAAACGTATTTGGCCGCACAAACATCACCGCATGCCGTCATTACAGAAGAGAATGCCATACTAATCACACAGCTAATGCTAATGGATCCCATGGGCACACCCAGGAAAGTGCCTACTCTAGTGCTGGAGCAGTTGAAATTTTTAAATCAAACTTATAAGCTGGGGCATCTGTTCTGTCGTTGTCGCAAACCAGATTTGCTGCTGGACATAATACAGCGACAGGGCACCACTCAATCGATGCCGTGGTTGTCGGATTTGGTACAGAATAGCGAGGGAGATTTTAGCCATCTGCCGGTGCAGTGTTTGTGCGAGTTTTTGTTATTCAATGCGCATAATATCAACGAGGAGAACAGTCGAGACGCGGAGTTGGTGAACTTTATAAGGAACCTCATAATGGATGCCACGTACAATCATCATGTTGTATGCGAAGTGCTAGACTACATATTCAGACGTCTATCGTCGACAGTAAAACAATCGCGTGTCGCCGCATTGTCGGGCCTAAAGATAATATTCAAAAACGCTGGCAAATATGAAAACGAATGGCTGTTGAAATCCATTCAAGATATACCACACTTTTTGGAAGCAAAGGCATTCATAATACCACAACTAAGAGCTGCCTGCCAGGTGGAAAATTGCCCAGAGCTTATTATGGCCTACATACAATTCATAACGGCGCATACGCTGAACGATCCGGTGAACGAGATGCTTGATCACGTCATCGATATGGCACAACTCATCGTAGAGCGCAGCACCATGTTCCAGCATATTATTATATCGCAGGAGGAATACGACATTCAGCCGGATGAGAATCGTCTGCAGACATTGAAATGCCTATTCGTTATGTTCAACAATTATATAATCAAACTGCGAGAGTTTCGCGAACCGTACGAATGGACAGAGTATCCGGATCTATTGATGGTGCAATTTGATGATGGCATACAATTGCCATTGCATATCAACACCATCCATGCCTTTATTATATTGCTCACATATTCGAATAGTAGCATCACCGAGTCTATACCCATACTAGACTATTGGTTCCCTGCCGGTCGACCAGCGCCAGTGGCATTTCTACCCACCATGCCACAAGAGCAAATTCAGCTACTGCCGGATTGGTTGAAGCTCAAAATGATACGATCATCGGTTGATCGATTAATTGAAGCAGCCCTTAACGATCTTACGCCAGATCAGATAGTGCTGTTTGTTCAAAACTTCGGTACGCCAGTGAACTCCATGTCCAAACTCTTGGCCATGCTAGATACAGCCGTATTAGAGCAATTTGATTTAGTGAAGAATGCCATACTGAACAAGGCATATTTGGCACAATTAATTGAAATACAGCAGGCTCGAGGTGCTAAGAATGGACATTATACGGTGCAAGCACTTGACTTGCATTCGCATTCACAAACTGTTCCAGACCTGCCAAAAATCCATACACAAATTCAAGAAAATTTGCAAATCGAGCTCTACCAACCAGATCCTGTGCCTGTGCCTGTGCCCGATTTGCCGCTACAAGAGTTTTCCGCAACGGATTTAGGCTCGATTCTGTTTAAAAACACTGAAGAGCGCACGATCTCAATCAAGGCCTATCGCAAATTGATACATACGCTTTTGGATCAAGTGGATCATACCAAGACAGAGTCAAATCTCTTGAACTCAATACGTGACGCGCTGAACCAGCCCTTATGGAATAACACAAACAATGAGAAGCGTTTCAATTCGATTGTGATAAGTCGAGAGGCTTGCACTTTATTGCGTTCGTTTTTCAGTTGTACACTACCTGATGATTCGTATCGTTTGATTGAAAACGTTTTGCGATTGTCGCGCGAACAATTTCCCGAATTGAAGCAACAACTCTTCCGTGATAGTTTAACCTATATGCTAAATGGATCTTATCAATCGAACTACAACAAATTGACAGCAAAGAATGCATTGTTTGAAAAGCGTAGAATAGTGCATAACATGATTCAGGGATTTGAATATCGTAGCAAAGAAACGGTAGCGAACGCCGAAATGGAAGTGGAAGGGAATGCAATGAGTTCAACTAATTACTCAAAGATCTTTCATAATGGCCTGCTTATCGACTGGCTGGCCGAAGCAGATCCCGAAATTGTGTCCACCAAACTGCTCAAAGAGAAATTCCTTTTCTCGAAATCGTGCAGCGAATTTCGATTTTATATCTTGTCACTGATTAATCATCAATCAAACTGGGATACCATCGAGGGCATTGCGCAAAGTCTGTTTAAAGAATCCAAACTTGACTATGATTATAGCATAGTGCTCAATTATTTCGAAGCACTCACCACAAACCCAAAAATGTGGAAAGGACGCGATAAGTACATGTCCAAGAATGTACAGCCGAACTCTTTCTTCAATTTGAAAGCCAGCGAACTAGAGCCGTTCGTACATTTCATATTATACGAGGGCATTGCGGAGCTGCAGTCAACTGATGCTAATCGTAATTATGATTTCAAACTGTGCTCGCGCATGAATCTGCTGTTTAAACTTACAGAAAAACGTCGAGTACTTATGGTTAAAGTTGCGGAATACGTGGAAAAGAGCTCGGTGCCAGAATCGTTAAAACTCCACATACTGCAACAGTTGTACATCATGTATCCGTGCATCAAGTTTTTGAAGTTCGGCAAAATCGATGGGCAGACACAGAAGCTGCAAAGTCTCAAGGGCTGTCAGGCCGATAAGGTATCAAATAATTTGATAACATGTCTCGGAAGTCTGATCGCCAAAAAGGATTTCGAAACATTATCAACTGACACGGAGCTACTGTTGCGCAAACTTGCGGCATCGCATCCTTTGCTCTTCCTGCGCCATTTGGGCGTATTGAGCTCCATCATGCAAGGACGCGGACAGAATAGCATGAAGGCGTTACGTGAAGAACACCATTTCCATCGCTTTGTTCAGATTCTGCGTACCCTGGAGCTGCTACAGCCTACCATATTTGAGGATAGCTACAAGCAAGAGATACAATCGACTCTATCATGCTATTTTAGCTTTTTCAAGCATCACAGCTCGGTTAAGGAGGCCTGCCAGATGTTAATCAAGTTCGTACAGGTGCTGCAGTCCTACATCAACTATAATCCCACGTCTGCTTTATTATTTATTGAGCAATATGTCGGCATACTGACGGAATTGGCACTTAAATACACATCGATCAGCAAACTGCAGACGCTCGTGCAAGCCGTGGCCTTGCTGCAAAACAAATCGACCAACTCAACAGAGCTGGATGACGAGGACGTGAAATTAGACTATGAGCTTGATGGACATGTGGATGTGAAAGCGTCAAATAAAGTTGCTATTAGCGATGTCGATGCTCTCGAAGGAAATACGAATACGAATGCCCAGGATGCTGCCGCTGGCAGAGGCTCATTTTCGGTGCTACCGCTAGGCAGTAACTATAGTAAAACGAATTTCGCGGATGTGTCACCGCAATTGCTCGACCTAATCAAAATCATAAAACACTCAAACATTGAGGAGGCGATTTTGGGTCCTTTGCAAGAAGTGGAGTGTCTAACATCGAAACGATTCGTTTTCATCAATGAACTCTTCGAGCGTTTGCTAGATTTAATCTTTTCGCCAAGCGCACAAATACGCTCCATCGCCTTCATTATCCTAATTAGACACCTCAAACATAACCCTGGCAACTCCGACATCAATCAATGTACTTTAAACGCCTACATACAATGTCTCCGAGATGAGAATTCATCTGTGGCAGCCACAGCCATTGACAATTTGCTGGAGATATGCATTCTACTGCAGGAGCATGCCATTGAAATCCTATCAATCGCCTTTTCGCTTGGTATTAAATCGTGTCTCAACACTAGCGGTCAAATTCGAAAAGTAATGCAAACATTAGTTGTACAACATGGATACTAACTGTGCTGACATTTGAGTATTGTGAAATTTTATACGTATATTGCAATTAGAATTACGTTAATTATAAGTTATAATGATCAATTGAGTGTTAAACTCTACGTTTACTATGAAATAAAGTGTTTAAAGTTTATAGAAATCGTATGTGTAATGTGATCATTTTCTCGAATTATCTCAAGATTTTTCAAATGTATTTGAATTCATAGACCATAGTTCCAGATTTACCTAAAAATTATGAATATTCGATAAAGAGGGAACGCTTAAATCAAAATGGACTTACATTGAATAATAGTAAACAGTCTAATCGGTTTCAATTTAAAGAGATTTTTATTTGTTTCTAAATACAAGGTAACGTCTTATAGGTAAAAGGTCAAAGTATTAATGCAGAGCAAGTTTCAATGGATCAAAAATAAGCATACATATATTTTATTTAAACATGTTATATATATATATATGTATATATATGTATTTGACTTGCCGCTAATACAGAAATATTTTGTTTTTGTTTTACTTTTCGTGTTTTTGTTTTTGTTTTTTTAGGTATACAATGAAACATTCATATCTGTCACAGAAAAAATCAAACTAAACTGCATACACATCTGTCCAACTCCAGTCGTAGGATTTATACTCCCTTAGTCTTTTTTATTTTCATTTTATATTTTATTTAACAGTTGTTTTTGTTTTCGTTTTGAAAAGTTTATTCTGCGGATATATGATCAGCGCCTTCATTCCGTTGAAAACGTTTCCACATTCGTGAAAATAAATTTTCCAAGCCTTTGGCATATTGCGAACAATCGAATAATGGACTATCGACTCGCGCCTTCCAAACTTTAGCGCGCAGAGCCTTCAAATATTCTCTGTCTGTGCCCAATCGTATGGCTATATCTTGATATTCCTCCCTGGTGCGCGCTATTAGCTCGGGGCAACCCAGTGTTGCCAATTGAGATGCTGCGACCCTAGAGAAAGAAGGAAATTATTAGAATATATATGCAACACTTGTATACTACAACAAAATATTCAAACCAAATACTTTACCTAGAAGCCAATGTTTCGCCGGGCAAAGTAACAACTGGTGTGCCAGTCCAAAGAACATCCATGGATGTGGTATGTCCATTGCATAGTGGCGTGTCTAGGCAAATATCTGCTAACTGGCCTCGACGTACGTGCTCTTCTTTGGCGGCTACATTTGAAAATATGATTCTGTCCGAGCTTATGCCTGCAATTCGAAATGGTAACAATTGTAATATTCTCTTTGGATATATTTGGATAATTGTAGGCATTGGACTTACCCAAGTCGCTGACAGATTTTTTAATATTTTGCTCGCCAACTGCTGGAAAACGCAACAGCCACAAGACTGATTTAGGCACATTCTTCAATATGACCACCCACGACTGCAGAGTTTGTGGATCAATTTTATATAGCTGATTGAAATTGCAATAGACGATGGCATCATCGGGTAACATGTATTGACGACGCGTCGTTATAACAATATTCTGTGGCACCTCCTCGCCGGTGGCGGCTTTATTATTTGTCTGCGTTGTGGCCAATCCGTTCTGTACGACAACCCCATTCAATGAGGTTTGCACCTGGCCAGAGGCGATCATTGAGACGATCTGTGTAGTGCTGGGTAATTCGGCTACTTTGAGTGTGATCTCCACAGGCTTTGAAGCATTGACCACTTCTTTGATCTCTTTGACCTCCGTATTCTCCACCAAAGGCGAAAGATCTGTCGCATTAATGACAGCCACATTATCGACAACAGACGCTGCTTGCTGTTTGTCGCAGACAATGATGCGCTCCTTGAGATGTGGAAACATTTGCTTGTGATCACCAATGAAATATGTGTAAGGCATGTACGATAGCTTCTCGCTGTATTGGTAAGCCAATTCCATGGGACTGGTCACAGCATCGGTTATGATGTAATCCATGAAACTGGCACCGCTGGTGCCCGGATAGCCCAGCCACATGACCTGTATGGGCGCTGGTCGCAGAGCGAATATCTCATTGCGTGCGCCCTTGGTGTAGCCATTCATATTCACTAGGATGTGTATCCCATCGTTGTATATCTGGTCGGCTGCTTTGCCATTGCATGGGATCAGTGAAAGATCGACAAAGTGTTCAGCCTCTCGGCTAATCTTGTGTCGGAAGGTTGTACCATCGTCTGGGCTAAGTGCATAGCAGAATATTTCGACTTTTGAGCGATCGTGCAGGCCAGGCACTGACTGCATTAAATGTGAGGTAGGATGATTTCCAAAATCGGAGCTTAAGTAACCAATGCGTATGCGCCCGTCGGTTGGCAGTTCTCTGCTGAAGTTATACGGTTGCTTGTGCAGCACATGCACCTTCTCTAAACACAAATTCGCATGTCGCGCAGCAATCGCTCGCCGGAACTCATGCGTTAATGGATAGAGCATTGAATGATGCGGATGTACCGATGGCAATCGATTCTTATCGAGTTGCTCGGCAACGATGCTAACCAATTTTTTCATGCGCGAATCATAGTCGCTCCAATCACACACAATTTGCAGACAATGAGCCAAATTGCAGTAGGCATCGGGAAAATCTGGTTTCAGCTTTAGCGCTGTGCGATATGATAATATCGCTTCGGGTATATTGCCAGAGTCCTTATGTATGCTAGCCAAATTGCTGTGCGCATCCGCAAATGCCGGATTGATCTGTATCGCACGCGTATAGCACTGCAGTGCACCACTTACATCCTGCAGTTCCTTCAATGTGTTGCCCATATTTGAATACGCATCAGCGAATGTCGGCTGAATTCGTATGGCCTCCTTATAGTGCATGAGTGCTTCCTTTAGTTTGCCTTGCTGCTGCAGCACAGAGGCCAGATTTGAATGGGCAGCCGCAAAGTCGGGAAAGACTTCGAGCGCTTTCAAATAAAGACGGGTGGCCTCCTCAATGAAGCCCTGTTCGCGTTTTATATTCGCCAAGTTATTCAGTGAATCAGCATGATTTGAGCACAGACGCAGTGCTGTGTTATAGCAATCCTCAGCTTCTTTAACCTGTCGTACAAAGATAGAGCATATAATAGTAAACCATGCAATCAATCATATCTAAATGACCACCATACCTGTCCCTTCTCTTTGAGCGCATTGGCCAGATTGCAATAGGCATCGGGAAAGTTCGGCTGCAATTCAATAGCACGCCTATATGTGTCTATAGCCAGATCAATAAGCCCCTGCTCATAGTAAACGCACGCCAGATTTCCATGTACGACTGCATTATTCGGCGACAGATTTAATGCTCGCAAATACGCGGCCACAGCTCTGAAAAATTGCAAATAGTTATTTCATATGCAAACAAATATTATGAACAGACCATTAATGATCTGGATATGTTAAGATCATCTACTAAAAAAAAAACCTTTATACATGGCGGACCTCTTCGCTTTGTGCAAAAGTCTCAAAGAAAAAAGTCATTTGATGAAAGATTCCGAAATAAATTGACTTTCTTGTGATCTTCTTGATTTGGATAAAGAGGTTTATGGCCTCTTTCATTTCGTAGAAAAGGATGTATGAATAGGTTGTAGTGGTATTTTGAGATTAGGTTAGGCTGGGTTAGGCCAGGTATTGATTCATTGGGGTCGTAGAATGATTGTTACTGTATATTCCGATATGCATATTATATCGTAGTTATCACAATTAATATTAGGTTAGATGAAGGTATTTTGATTTGTTTTGAATACGCATTTTTTTGCACAGATGATCTATCTGCATAGGACGGTTTGCCCTCACCAAGAAGCAGATACCAGGCTGATATTTTTGTTACATATTCCATTTTTTACCGCGAGCACATAGTTACCAAGTTGTAATGTCTACTATCTATTCAAGTTTTTAGTTTTGTGAACGATTTCTTCAATCCACATTGATAAGAAAAGAAAATAACGATCGTTCGACAAGTACTGATAAAGCCAATAGCAGAACTCATCGACACGACTCTAATGAAAATGCTTCTTAAAGTGACTAAACTAAAGACTAAAGGAATTAAGAGAGGAAAATGGAAAATTTCATAATATCGGGACAATATGCAACAGTTGAAATACAGCGACTGTTGGTGATCTATTCAATCTGTTGATCTATTTGGTTAAGAGGGATGATGTAATTTACCTTCTCCAAATCAATTTCAGTAGATTTCTATAGCGTATAAAATACCGATTATGATCATTAACACTATGTATTGATTTAGAGTAATTAAAGCTATATTGCTCTAGCCGTATCTGGACAATCGTATAAACCACAATGCATTGATAATCCATGTTGCCAACATGGGAGCAATTGGCTCTCTTTTACGTGTTTTCAATGGTTTTTTTTTTTTTTGTTTTCTTTGTAGAAGTTGTACAAATTTTGGAGTTCCTCTTCAATACTTTTTCATATATTTATTAATTTGTAATTTTTTCTTATTTTTGAGCTAAAAACTGTTTGCGCAATTACATTTTAAAACACGTTTACACGCGTAAGCACACAAATTGTTCAATATTTGCCAAGCATTATTATGTGCGAAATGAAAAATGAAATGAAAAAACAAAAAAAAAAAAAAAAAAAAAACAGAAAAAACTGCAAGTCAACATGGGAAAGGCATTCGAAAAGCAAAACAGTTAAATAGACAGACAGACGAACAGACAGACAAATAGACTGAGAGAAGTTACTAAGGCTGTGCAAGGAGGCAAGTCGAGTTGAATCATTCAGTCAGAATGAATGAATGAATAAATGAATGCGCCTGACAATTACACGTCAAAAGTTTGATCTAGGGTTAACAATAAGCAACATGAACAACAAATAAAATATCATTAAAAAAAGAGAAGTCAAATGAAAAATGAAAACTAAAAGCAAATGCCTTTAATAATTTAGGAAATAAAAAAAGGTTTAGGATGTTCTTTTTCTTTATTTTTTATGGAGTTCTTTCATTCCTTTTGATTTCAATGATGTGCAGCTACTTTTTGTACGGATTGTTCTAGGTTTTATTAACATTTATGGCCCATAATCAAAGTTTGTGTATTTCCATTATTTTGTATTGAATAATGTTAAAATAGAGATGATGATTTAAGATTGTTTAAAAATAGTTAAAAAGAGTGTAGGAGAACGGTTTTCGTTGCTCGAAATACAAAGTATATTTTGGGATTAAGAAATATAGTCAGATGAAAGTCGTATAAAGGTAAATATATGTTAAAAATAAGATAAATATAGCGCAAGAAAAATATTTTGTAATCTTAAAATAAAAAACAACTTTGACTTAGAAAATATAGAACGAAAAGCATTAATTTTCATATGAACTTCCTTTATATATACATATAATCAATGTACTAATATTTAATGTAAGCTTCAAGACTGTAATCTGGGATTATTAACATAATAATTAAACCTTTGCAGCTATATTAATGATATATCATTCGTTAGAACCTCGAGCTGTACTCAATTCATTATATTTGAAGCACTCGAAATGAGTTGCAGTTCATCAAAAAAAAACGAAGCACAGAAAACCCAATGGGTTTCATCTGTTAGAGTTAGAGATAGAGACAGAAAGAGGAAGAGAGAGAGAGAGAGAGAGAGCAGTGATGGCCGGGTCTCATAGCCAGGGCCAATTTGAAGTGCCTGGCACTCCAGAGAATCGCAATACACGTCTAATTCATGCAATTATGACTGCGAGTGCTCTACATGAACTTAAAGTTTGCCATGTTCTATTATTTTTTTCTCCAAGTTTTTATGAGTTGCATATTCATATACGTATTCATATTCATACACACACAGATAGATACACGCATTCATTTCCTCTGTGTGTGTGTTTGTGTGTGTGTGTGTGTGTGTGGCATGCCTGGCATGGCATGTTGCATGCAGCATTTTGCATGCTTGAATAACAAATTATGACTGCCACACAAAGAAACTCACAAGCAGAACAAGCCAATGTGAGAGAAAGGGAGAGAGAAAGAGAGAGAGAGAGATAGGGAGAGAGAGAAAGGGATAGCTGGCACAACTGTGAGAGACAGACTGCCTTATTTGCCATACAAATAGTGAACGCTGAACGTTGCACAGATTTCACAAAATATGCGGCTTGCTGCAGGCAGCAGCTACACTGAGCGAAATTATAATGAATTATATATGTTCTATAATAAAAATATTGAATTATTTTTTAATACATAAAATTTAGTTTATTTTATTTAGTTATAAAATCATATAAAATATATATAGAAACAAAGTATTTGATTTCAAGGAAATTTAATTCATATATATTAAAAATATTATTATGGTATGGGAACACTGAGCAAAATGTGGGAGCGATTTATAAGAACCAATTAATTCTATAATCTTTATATAATATCTAAAAATTTAATTTATATTATATTTATTTATATGGTTATTATCAAACCATATACATAAAAAAATATTTGATTTGATGTTGGAACAATTTAAAACAATTTATATACTTTCTATGAATTTATTTCAATTCCATATAATTTATTTATATAAATATGAATATATTATATTCATACAGTCTGTTGGGTCAGATTACCCTTAACTATTTCTATTAAGTTTGTATTTAAATTCTATTGAAGGATCCTATTGTAAATTCGCTTAAGCCTTGAATTGATTTAAAAACTGTATTATCGTTGAACTCACCAGATGTGCAGCTCATCGTAAATAGCTGCACATACTAAACCATCATAGATGTACAGTTGGTAAAATAGCTCAAACTTTTCAGACGGAATTAAAGCATAATCCACGCGATTCTAACTCTTGCTCGATCTTGAAAAAACTCACGGATACTACGATGTCTTTTATGTTGTATCATATTTAGAATTATTTTCTTGAAAGGTATTTCAATTGAGTGTATACTAATGTATCATATGGTGATTTCTTTCAGTGTATGCTATGAGTACAATACGTAGTTGTGCGATCTACAGCTCGAGAGTTCTGGCTCCGGTTGCCTTTTGTCTGCGGCTGTTTGCCTTTGTGCTACTTAACAGTCAGCACTTTTCCGCGTGTCCTGTCACACACACACACACGCACACACACCTAGCTACATCTGTGTGTGTGTGTTTGTTGCATAATTGTTGTTGGCCTTTGTTGCTGCCACATCCGATTGCGCTCAGTGTGTGTGTGTGTGTCGGGGCTGCGTAAACTATATTTGATTAGCTGCAATTTCGGCGCTCTTTCTCTCACTTCTCACTTCAAGTGGCAAATGCGAGGACGACCCTCCCTACCTTTTTTGCCTCTGACCCTTAGTCTGTCTGTCTGTCTGTCGCCTGTTTGTATTGTTGTCTGTGTGTTCTTGGCATTATTTGCCTTACGTTTTTTGTTCCTTTTCTCTCTCATTTTTCGTAGTTTCGTTTCGTTGATTATTTGCCTAACGACTTGATTTTGAACTTGGCCGGCATATCCTTAGAGCCTTTTCATAATTTCTCAACATCTAGCTACTGCTCCCGCTGTTCCACAGCAGCTCTACGACTCCCTCCCTCTTCTTCTCTTTCCTGTCTCTCATCATCTCTCTTCTCTCTTTGTGGCATTAGTTTGGCATATTTTAGTTTTGCTCTGTGGTCTGTGTGTGTCTGTCCTTCTGCCGCTCTGCCCCTGGCGCTGATGCAGCCCACCCAGTGCCAGTTGCCTGTTAATTGAGTCATTTTGTGCACCGTTTGCTCTCCAATTCAATTGCAAACAAATGCCTTAACTATCCCTCTCCCTTTCTCTCTCTTTCTCTCTCTCTCTCTCTGTCCATCTCTCTCTGCCTTACACCCTCCTTCATTCATAGCCATACTCAGTCTCACTCTCCGCCTCAATCTTCCTCTTTGACTCACTCTTCGGCTGGCTCTTGTAATCCGAGCTAGTTGCGGTTGGTTTCTTCGAGAAGCCATATAGAGTATATAGCATATACCACACATATATAGGTAAGTGTGTGTGCTATACATTGTATAGTGCCGCGGTTCTTGGCCCAGGCAACACCTACGGCGTCATAGAAATATCAAAGGAGTTTGGACAGCACAGCAGTCGACTAATTATGATATGGTTACCATATGCAAGTTGCTCAAAGAGTTCGCCTTGTGGTTGAGGTTCTTCAAATTAGTACGGCTATAGATATTTCAATTACTTTAAACGAGTGTTCGAATTGTATAATAATATAATAATAACAATAATAACAATTTAATGGGTTTTCCAGTAATATGTGTTTTATTTTGAATATATGCACTATATCGGTAGGCGCGGTTATGTTGATCTTTTGGCTAATATTTTCATTCTATTTCTTTTTTTAAAATTATCGATTATTTAAGTCAAAAATAAAATATGAAAATAATAATATTATAACAATATTATTATATATAATATAATACAATACAATATAATAAAATATAATATAATATAATATATAATATAATATAT
>JBANCZ010000501.1:0-34795 GCA_037040025.1 Sphaerogastrella javana
TTCTCACTCTCTTCTTCTCTCTTTCTCTCTCTCTCCCTCTTTTTCTTTCGCTCTCTCTTTGTGGTCGTTGAGTATGCTGTGTGCAGCGTGACACAGTAAAATATGTCCCAAAGGGCAGCATTGCTGCATGATAATATTACTTATAACAGCATTAGTTTTATTTAGTTAGCGACTAAACGACAGGTGGCAGTCAGCGAAAGTGAGCGCGAAGGAGAACATGCAATAAAGAGCTAGGGAGCGAGAGAGCGAGGCAGAAGTGCTCCGTAAAGAAAACAGGCATACAGGGTGTCTGTCGCTGGGCAGACTTTCCATTTCCATTTCCATATTTCATTTAATGTGCGCTCTTTATGGCCAATATGGATGGCTCTTACGCATGGTTGAACAGCATCACAAATTGGCAATTAAACTGGCTGAAAAGTTGCCCCGATTATAGATTAAACATCGATGTTATTGGTTTTATTATCATTATTATTATTATTTTAATAACATTTATGCATGTGATTTTTCGCACACACAAAACATATAATATATATTGTATATATAAAGTCTAAGTAGATATACAAATATAATTTAATTAGTATTACTAGCTAAGCATCGCGTCGAAAAGAAGACTTATAACCAATTTATTGATAGTAATTCAATGCCGATTTGCAAGTTTTGGATCCATATGAACATAATCTCTATGTCTACACAGCACAGCAAACTCTCTTACTTAATACAAACTACTACTACTAAACATAATAACTATAATGTTTGTTATCGTTGCTCATTTTGTGCCACATGACGCATGCCTATTATATACGCTCTATATAGCGTTTATATAGATAGATTTTATAAAAAGTGCATCATAATCTATGCTCGTTAACATATTTCAATTTATGATGATACTACTTCAGACGGGCTGCACTTCGCAGACGAAATAGGTCTCAAAACTGCAGGGTGAATCATTCCATTTGAGTCCTTTGCCATCGCGATTCCACAGCTCTAGGCAGTTCTCCTCCTCGCCGTTCTCATAGCGGAAGTTATTGGGCTCGCCAGCATTCCAATTGGTAAACGTGATGGGTCGACCAGTGGCCATCCAAAAGTAATTGCCCTCATCAGCCAGATCTGTGCCAGATATCCAGAAATGCTCATGGCCCAAACCTGTGAACAAAGACATAGAAAGGGAGAGGAGTGAGTGAGAGAGTTATAAATTGTTGTGCCCACTTTGTAACAGTTTAGGGCGTGGCCCATGGCTCAAATCCATTCGCACATTCACTTTTTACCGTAGCGAGAGATTCACAGCAAGAGAGATAGAGAGAGTGAGAGATTTATGTTTTGATGCCATCGTAAAGTGCATCGAAATTGAATGCATGGCTGCCAGTTGCATGGTCCAACAACAAAAGCCAAAGCCAATGGCTACTTCGGTGCAGCCCAACTCCCACCTCTCGACCTTCCCTTTTGTTTCATTAGCTAACAGTTTTGGGTTACCAACTTCCGTGTTTTATCGTTATGCACGCTAGAAAGTCAAAGCCCCCGTCAAACAAATAACCAGTTCAACAGAGTTGACCAAGTGTTAAGCGGCGCGAGTGACGGGATTGGGGAGCATTGCCAAAGCGGCTTAAGCCTCATCGCATTTTACTTACCAAAGTCGCGTATATGTTTCTCCAGTCTATCGTTCTCTTCCTGTGATGAAATGCTAGCCAAGTGCATGCCATGGTAGCGGCAGTATTGCGTGGCTTTGAACCAATTTGCCTGCAAATGAAAGAGAACACGGAATTGTTGGTGTTAAAGTATTTGCCAAGTGCTAAGCCAAATATTTGATAAAACATAGCATATCTTAAAAGAGAGAGATAGTATAGACTAGAACATGCCCTGCATCAATGGAAGGAGAGCTTTCAAAGTGCACATAACATGTTATTCGTATTTCAATTATAGATCAAATTATAGAATTTTGAGTATATAAAGTACATGTTAGGGTTGTCTCAGTTTGTTTAATAGACACCCTATACATCTGTAGGGTACCCTTTATAAAGCCATCTACAGCAGTCACCTTACAATTGCTGCCCTCATTCAGTTGCTTTCGACCCTACATTCTATTCTTTGCTTTTGCCCTGCCCCTCACTTGCCCTGTCCTACAAACAAAACGAGAAACACATTTTAGCTTTCAGAGGGCACCAAAAAAAAAAAAAAAACAAGGAAAACTCCGGCGAAAGTTTTGCCTGTCGGCTGCAAAGAATATTTGGTATATCCCTGGGCACACATAAAGTGCACGTCAGGTAAGCACATAGCTCGTGTCGCCTGCCATTAAAGTTGCCCCAAAAGACCCTTGCCAGCCATCCACACCTCCCTCCCCCTACTTCCGCCGAAGGTGGCTCATTTTGATTGGAGCAGGGGGTGGACAGACAACAGTGCTTCCTTCTGCTCTCATATGGCAAACTAATTGACTTCTTGGCTTCATTGGAGCGTCCTTTTACAGCCCAATAAACACTTTCTGTGAGCGCGTCACAACGAACCTGAACAACAACAACAACAACAACAACAACAATGAATTCACATTAAACACTTTCTCTCATCGTCATCGAAGGAAGGGTTTTTGTTTGGGTTTTGGGGATGCTGAGCAAGTTTTTGGGGCGCTGCTTTATGCGCGCACAATTACGGCTAATACAATTAAAGCCAAGTTAATGACGTCGTCGACCGCAAAACCAAAAACATGACGCAGCTGCTACACAGGTAGCACAGGATGGAGGCGCACTGCCATGGTCTGTGTGTGGCATGTGGCATGTGGGATGTGGCATAGTTGCGTAATCGATTTAGATGCGCATCAACTGGCGGACAACAGAGCTCCACTCGGAGAGCAACCTCCAGCACAATGGCAGCTCCATGTGCCACCCGCATCAACAGGCAACAGCAGCAGGAAATTTAGAAAGTAGCGGAAGCACATATACTATATAGGGCACTTATGGGTGGGTGGGTTATAGAGGTCGGTTTGGCGCTAATTATGGCAAAGGGCTAGTAAAAACCCCAGGTACCATTAGTGTTAATTGAATATCAAATTGCATTTATTGATATATTGATTTATGGCTAACCAACTAACATCAAATCTGTTGCTGCTGTTGGCCAACATTTAGTCTGTCCATATATCGACACTAATTGGCCGACTGGCTGGCATAGCTTAAATATTCAATGCGTAGGGTACGAAAGCCACCTCAATTTCCCACTCACTCACTCACTCTCTCTCTCCCTCTCTGTCTGTCTCTCTGCCGTAGCTGCTTCTGGTAAAACTACTCGCTTTGCACCCACGCCACCCACTGCCCACTCGACCTTCTACCCTATTAAATAATTCAATGGAAATACATAAAACGCTGTCGACTTTTATTGACGCTCGTCAGTTTGTAACGGAGATTTTTTTTACAGCCCAGGTGAGCGGCAATGGCCAGAGCAGCAGCAGCAGCAGTAGCAGAAGTAGGAGCCAGAGAAGGAGCAGAAGGAGACATGACTTGGTTAAGTGCAGCAGGCCAGAGGCGCGTACGTGATTGCATGATGTGGCAGCCAGGGGGCGGATTGTCAGTGCTTCAACGATCTGGATCAGTCATGCAATTGAATGGGAATTGTTTAGTTTTTGCAACATTCGTGACGTGTGCAACAGTTGTGGGTAGGAGCAACTGCAGCGGTAGCAACAGCAGCAGCTGCAGCAACAGCAGTTGATGAAAGGATTGAGAGCAGGATGATTGGCGGTTGCATTTGATATATGATATTTCGCATTATATAACAATGCACTGGGAAATGAAAAGAGCAGAGCAGAGAGAGGGAGAGGGAGAGGGAGAGAAAGAGTAGGAGAGAGTGACTGTAGCACAAATGCAGTATTATAAATCATATAGAGAGTGAAAGAGCGAAAGTGAGTGCAACTAAAAAATCGATAATCTAGTCGCATGTGGCAAGGGGGTAAAGCAAATGCAGAAAGCAAACTTGAAAAATGAAATGAATTCATAACAAAATGCACAAAAAAAAAATAAATAAATAAAATGAAATAAATAATATTAATTGGCAAATATCAGATAAATGTGACCAGAAAACGATTGAGGCAAACTAACAACCTGACTAGTTAAAGCAATTGAATTCGACATATTAAAGCGAAATCAAATTAAATCCAACAGAATTTTACTCTAAACTTAAAGCAAACTTGACAAATTTACTGCAAAGGAACTAAAAATCTGGAGCACACACACATTTAATATGAAAAAAAAAATATTTGCTTATCAAAAAGTGGAATTTGTGCAATGTGATTCGAAAAAAATCGGATCTAAAAGTATTTTTCGAAATATTATATCAAGTAGGTCTGTTTAAGCAAAGGCTATATTTCAAAATATAAATCATAAAATAGGCCGATTTTTTTAGTCATTTTCTAAGCAAAATTTATTACCAAGTATTAGTTTTAAATAAATCTGTCGTTAAGGCAAACAAACATTGATATTGCATTCGTTTTATTATTGAATGTTAGATTGCATAATATTTTAACTACTTCTAATTAACATGCAATGTCTGAGGCTCAAACTCCGGCTGAGATTGAGATTCTTTTGGGGCAAGTGCGTCAACATTTTGCAAGCTCAAACAACTCAATTAAGTGCCAGCTAAACGTTTGACAGTATTTATTTTTTCTGTTTCTTTTTTAATTTGGTTTCTTTTTTATTTGGATTTTTCTTTGATTTCATTAACACATTCGAGTGTGTTGAATGAGTTGCTTAACTGCCATAACCAGAGTCCAAGCTACAGCCCACCTTGCTGCTGCCAATATTTGCTCCTGCATACGAGAGCGCAATTAGTGTCGCATTAAACCACAACGACCGCCGAGAGTCCAAGTCCAACTGCAGTAGCCTACGCGCTGGGTTTTGGGTCTTTGGCTCTGGGTCTGGCTCTCCCGCCGCCGCCTCTGTGTCAGCTTTTGCCTCTCCCGCTGTCTGTGCCTCTGGCTGAGTGCGTGTTGTTGCTAAATTAATTTTAGCATTTTTTTTGTGCAATATTTGGTTGGCATTTGCATATTTTTTACATTGCATCGAGGCGACTAAATTAACGTATTTATGGACACCGTTATGGCTTGCGTAATAGGCATAAGAAGAATTTTTTGCAATGAATTATGCATGAGCAGCTTACCAGGAGCAGCGGGAAGCGGGAAGCGGGCAGTGTAGGCGAATGCCTAATTGGGAATTTGAGGAATCAGGAGTTTCCAATTGGAGCAGTTCCACGACAACAGTGCGAGCCATAAAATTATGCACAAATTAAATGCAGCGCACATTAAAAATGTCAAACAGTGAGCGAAAAATTCTATAAAATTTTGAATAGACCAGCTTAGGCAGAGTGATTCAGACATACGTAAAACGCTAATGATTATGACTAAGTTGGAAGTACCGTTATGCAATTAGTGGCATATACTTTTTGGGCAACACGTTTGCGTTTTAGTACATATCATCTTCATAGTAAAACGACACCCAATCAGCCATGAGATTGTGATTGCGACTACAACTCGCACTCGCACTCGCACTCAAACACCGAATCGAGCTTAATGAATGCGCTAATAATGAATTCAATTCACAATCTCTAGCTGTCGGCATGTTCACAATTGAACTACCGAACGAATATTACCCACTCTCCTCACCTTTATCATACCTTTTGTTTATGTGTGTGTGTATAACATAAAAAAATTAATTACTTTTTCGCCAGATTTGTTTGGATTTTGCTGCTTGTGGCAAGATAAACAATAATTTGTGCTCTCTGAGGTTGAAGAACCTTAAGTTAATTAGCATTTGCAGCGATTTCATGAGCATCATTAAAATTGTTATGTTTTTTTTTGTTATTGCTTAAATTTAAATTTATAATCTATTATTTGGTGATAATTGTTTAAATGAAACGAAATGAATTTCTCTTAGAGAGAAATTTGCATTTTAAACTAGTTTATTATATTAAACACTATTATGAAAACATTTATGATCTCATACTACTTAATCTTAATCTATTTTTTTGTTTTTTGTTTAAGTCATTATGCATTTAACAAATGAGCTACTCTTTATAATATTTTGTCATATTTGCCAATTTCTGTATATTATATTAATCGATTTTATTGCATTTACTTTTCATTTTAGCATATTGTTTATAATTTCAAACTTGTTCAATATATTAAAGTGATTTATAATCAACAAGAAGCTTTAGAACTTTAATTATACTTGGCTTTTGATCTTTAAACTTTGTCGTTCTGTGGATATTCTCAAGATTTGATAGATAAGCTGGAAATTTGGCAAATAAAGGAATTTCCTTAGCAATTAGCATTGACGGCTCGTTCAAATTTTAAATGAGTCTCCTAGAGATAATTGAAATAATGATTACCTCATTTCTAGCTCGTTTCTAGCTATTTCCATATGTTCAGAGCCCAAACATGCACACGGAGGAATATATAACAAATCGTCAGACAATTAAACACATTCGCTTTTGTTTTTTTGGTATCTTTTTTGGTCTTTGCTATTCAAACACCTGCTGCTTGAATTTATGCTTCCATTGAACTGCCAAAATCTTAAAATCTAGCGCTGCTTTTATTTTTTGCATCATGAGAACAAAAAGTCTCTCAGATTGTATAATTCAATCGATCTTCCAGTTCGACGCTTGACCTTTAGCATGTTAACACATGCGATCGTTCAATCAGCTGTTCGATCTGAACTAAAACTATCGAGTCATCTATATTCTCAGTCGGATCTGTGCAGTTGTAATAACTGTCCACGACGATTCATAAAGTTTGCGACGTTTTGCATAATTTATTTTGAATATAACAAAAGTATTTTAATTATTTCAATTTACATTGATGATTTCAGTGGCTGCCGTTAAATTTTATTTATGGTGTAGCTCTAAAGTTCAAGGAGAACACTTGATATGCCATGGCAGAAGTAGTGGAGTAGTAGTTATAGTAGTAGTGGTAGATGAAAACCTTATAGATATATATTCCCTATTTGCATACCTGTTGTCTCAAGCCATGCCATGATATACTACCACATACTACAACTCGGCCATTGGCCATTGGCCAAAAACGCGCCAAAGTCGCTCGCAGTTGACGCACGCGATTTCGTCGCGTTTTTTCTGTTTTGAATGGTTTTTTTGTTTCTCTACGTTACTATATATGAAATTTTTGACTAATATGTTTTTAATATGAATGGCTGGCATACATTAACAGACGTCATCTGATCGAGCTATGAAACTATGAAATTGCTGATGCGTGTCGAAGCACGCGCCCCTTCGGTTTTATAAACCATGGTCGATGAGATCTTTTTATTAAGTATACTTAATAATCTAATGGCATTGATAAGCCGTTCTAAGGCTAAAGATATCACAAGACTCAATGCTCTCGAGAAGGTTGAGCACATACACTCATTCACACATACACCGAAAAGGTGTGGCTACTTACAAGCGGCGTAAAACGTCAGAAAAATATTTGAAAAATCAACGTCAACATTTTGAATATGCCAAAACCAAAAAAAATCCCGCAAAAGAATACCACGCATAGCTAAAACTCTTTTGTAAGCATGATCATAAGGCATATGTGTGTAAAGGTCAATAGTTTTTGTGTTCTGCATATGATGTGCATAATATTTTCGTATTTTATGGTACCTTTTATAGGTCTGAGAATTGAGAATTTATGTGCATCATAAGCATTCAATTCAAATACTCTTAACTCAAAGTTAGCTAATGCAGTTTGCTGTTGTAATCATCTTGAACACACTTGGCAGATTCCACGAACTAACTACTGCAGTTGCATATTTTTCTCTTTTGAGACACTGTGTTAAAGAAATACATAGGGGTCTATTAACTTTGTGGCAGATCCCATAAAGTACACAATACATTATGCATATACTTTTTACGATTGTGGATATCGATAGTAAAGTATTCTCAGGGCATTTAAAAATACTCCCAGGGGTGTATAGTATTTTCAGGGCTATATAGTATTTTGAGGGCAGCATTGTATGGAATCTATTATACTATATATGATATGATATGTATATTTTATTACAATATCGATAAATTGTTATAGTTATCGATATTGATAATCCAAAACACTGAGCTGCCCTGAAAATAATATACAGTTTTAAGTATGCTGCCCAGAAAATACTAAACACAGAGTCACTAGTGATGGGCACCGTCCCAACTGTTGGGATATTTACGATATGATACAAACGAACCGGACTGTGCCGGCCGGGGACCGTTGAACCATTGCAGTGGTTGCAGCGGGTTGGTCAGTTGCAGTTAAATGTTAATGTGCACGGAATGCAGCTTACCTTGAAGAAGATGCCGAGGTAGTATCGCTTCTCGCCCAGCTTTAGCAACGGCATCGTCCACTTATTCGGCATGTACTGTGACTCGTCCACACAGTTTGGGCAGTCTAAAAATAAGTACGAGGAAGCACGACAAAAAAGATAAAATATCAGTAACAAAATAAAAAAAAAGAAAACAGAACAAAGGGTATACGAACAACGCAAATACCGAAGGTTGTAGCCATAAAAAAAATAAGCAGATCTTAAACTACGCATGTTATGATGTTATGCAATGACAATAAGTACGCGGTATTTAATCGATTCCAATTATATCATTCCAGCTTGGACTTGATTTCTGGTTTTTTATTTCTTCTCCAGTTAATCGTTTCAAATTGATTTATTGCCCTGTGCGGTTGTTAAACAATCTAAAATCGAATCAGTAATTATAGGAATTGTCATTTGAATTATGTTTGTTCATAAATAAAACTGGTCAAAATTTAAAGAGTTCCTAAATTATGAACAGACGACGTTTCTAACTAATTGCGGTGAAAGAGCATTTCGTTGTACAAAATTGAATTATGATAGGGTCTACCATATACGTTTATAATATATGTATATATAAACAAAGTAACGGAACAGGTTGCGCTGCGAATAGGTAGATTGTTAAAGTTATAGATGCTCAATAACAAGTTCAACCTGAAAGCGAAGAGAAGCTCAGATGACAATGACGTCTTAGCAAGAATATCATCAAACAATGGCTCTGATATGCTCAGGGAATCTACAAATGAAACGAAACTGAATCAAGGTCATCGCCTTATGTGGCTGACGCACAGACAGATAGACGGACGGACAGACAGACGGACGGACAGATGGTTGTAGCGCCAGTCAGTTCTGACTATGTGAAGGTCATTACGGCAGTATGGGAAACACAAAATCTACATATATAGTTTGTTTTTATGTTTTCGTTATGCTTACATTCTTAGACATAACAGACCTAAGAGACCTAACATGCTGGCCATGTTAACGGCATTGCCTGTTGTCTCTCACACAAAAGACATTAAAAGCGAAAACCAGGCGACAGACAGACAGAGAGCACCAAAAATGGTAACTGGCAAAAATTTCATTTCATTTTCGCGAAATGCCGTTAATTAATCATCCAAAATGGACGCCATTACTGCGCCAAGGTCGTGCAGAAGGCGGCATTAATGTTAATTATAATTCCGTTGAATGATGTTTCTTGTCGTTAATATTATTATTATTATTATTGTTGTTTTCTATTGTTGTCGCTTTGTTTCAAGTATTTTACATGAATTTACAATGAATAACAGCTTACATTATCTCCATTTTTTCCTTCCATCATAAAAAATGTAATTTAATTTTAAATAGCTGCATTAAAAACAATAAAAAATATACATCATAGTGCCAAAAACTTTGCAATTTCTATGATGTAAGCCGACCACCAGAGTTGCCTGAATATAAAACTTATACAAATTTCAATTTAATTTCATTTTTTAACAACAATCGAGCAGAACAGTTGCACAATTTTATGATCTCTTTTTTATGACTTGCAACATTTGTAATTTTTTTTTAAGTGTTTAGACAATTTGCTTCATTAATTTCGAATGTAACAAACATGGAAAGTAATGTTTGTATGTAGTTTTATTTTTTTTTTATGCAGACAAAGTTTTTTTTTTTTGCCGCAAGGCAACAACAGGAAATGAATCTGTGGGGGGAAAAAAGCAACGTGTGCCATGCTGATGTATGCTTAATGCAATATTTATGCATTTATAATATGAGTATGGAAATGATACCATAAAATATATAGGTTATTTATAATATATATATGTATGGTATAGTATATGCGTTCAGTTTATGCCAGTAAGTCTGACTTATATCTGAATTCAGTACAGGTAGCAACGATTGCAATCCATGTCAAACTCAAACGACAGCTGGGCTCCAGAGAGGTCCGGCCAGTTTCTAATTTATTGTTATTTATAGAGCGAAAGTCAAAACCAGAATATAGGGCTGTCTATAACTTCTATGGAATTGGAATCTTGCACAAAAATGCAAAAAATGTCAACCCCAACCTCAACTAGATGTACAATTTTTCCATCAATTACATCATCGGGTATTGGTATTATGCATGCATTGTTGTTAATTGCCGCAACGGATGCGTCTAGAGATCGATTGACAATTGGATAGACAAGCAGATAGACAAGTAAACAACCAGACAGACAGACAGTCGGACAGACAGACAGACACAGTGAGACCGGTCTGCAATCAGACGAACGATGCTGTGTGACGGCAAACAAATTAAAGGTGCCAAATTGATTAAGTTTCAAGCAAATCTTTGGGCTCCATTTGCATGCAGTTTTTCTTTTGCTTCATTTTGTTATGCTATTGTTGTTGTATTGTGTTGTGTATTGTTTGTTTATATTATTGTTTCTCTAAATAAAACAAAATTGTCACACTGACAGATAAAATAATAAACAAACTGTTTGATTATTAATAAACATTGCCTGATAACTCTTTCAATATTTATATTGTTATAGATTTCGCACGCAATTCAGGTGAAACATTACGATTTCATAAAATCAAATCAAACCTGTTTGGATTTAGTACTGAGCGGCCTGAAGCCTGTTCAAAGTCATTGCCAGCAGAAGTTAAATGATTGTAATTAAATTTATACTACACACAAGGCTGCTTATGGATTTTGCTCTTACACGACCTTCACGAAACTCCAATGAGGAGTCAAGCTTATGGATCAGCAGGCAATGAGAGGCGACGACAGATTGAAGCAGGCAAGCGAGATTTAAGTAATGCCATCAGATTTAATTTAGTTACTGCCAGTAACGGTTAATTTAAATTATCAGCGACTACTATGAAACTAGTTGCGAAAATAAAAACTGAATAATAAATTTAGCCAAATAGAAAAAAAGAATACAAAACATGGTCAAACTTCCTGTATAATAACGCATTTGTTTGTTTATCATATTTTACAGAATGGAATACAATAGAATTTTTGAACTTTTCGAATTTTTGCATTTTAATTAAAATTTATATTATAATATGTGTATATTTTATGTGGCACATAAACCAGTTCGACTATGTAGACTAGTTTATTGAATACATTTTTAACTATTTTTAGTTTTTTTTTTAGCTTCTTTAACTATTTATATCTATTTAAATATATATATACTTTTTGCTATAATTCTGCACCTTCTGCTGTAGGTTTCATTTGTTTTATGTATGAGTTTA
Source organism: Sphaerogastrella javana (assembly GCA_037040025.1). Lineage (NCBI taxonomy): Eukaryota > Metazoa > Arthropoda > Insecta > Diptera > Drosophilidae > Sphaerogastrella > Sphaerogastrella javana. The sequence goes on from JBANCZ010000501.1 coordinate 11,526, forward strand.
TTTGAATAATAATTCAACTATTTGTATAGTATTTTTGTTGCAATAATTATTTAAGTAAGTTTAAGTTTGTTTTGCTAACGAGATTGCGCATACGCCTGCTAGTACGTATTGCTCCTTCTGAACTTGTTCCATTTCATTTGCATACATTAGCTACATTTTCTTTATCAATATATATATATATAGACCGACCAACTGACCCTGGCCTTCAGCGGATCTTGTATTTTAAAGGCAAAAGTAAAAAATCAAATTTATGTGTGCCTTTTGATTTGATTTATTGTCAACGGTTTATCGCTGCGAATAATTTTTTTTTCTTTTTTTTTCTTTTTTTTTTGGTCTCAATCAATTTGGTTTTATTACAAATATTTCAACAGCTGCCACAGAGTTCGAAATGAAAACAACAACAAGAGACAGAGACATCAGGCAGGTGTAACGAAAAACAACAACTACGACGAGAAAAACACTCAACTAATTTGTTTGATTGCCTAAAGCGAGGCAGAAATAAACTGGAGCAAGGCACATTAATCAATGGAATACCTTAACACGGTAGCTGTCGGTAGACATATAGAGAGAGATGGATATATATATATACATATATCTGTGTGTGTGTATTATTTAAACACATCTCCTTAATTAAACGCTTAAAGTGTATACACACATAAAAATGCCAAATTTGAAAAGTGAAAGTGAATTTTAAAGCGACATTTATGGCACGCGGTATGCGACTGTCTGTCCCACTGTCTGTCGGTATGTCCATCTGTCTATTTGTCTGTTTGTGGCTCTGTGCGCCTTGCATTGTCCGGAAGGATGTGCCTTGGTTTTTGGCCATGTTCGGTTATGCAATGATGCAGAGCGTGAGCATTTTTTATGGGAGCAAATGTTTGCTTTTGTTTTTTGGTTTTTCTTTGTTTTGTTTTATTTTTTGTTTTTGTTTATGTCTTTTAACATACCAGCTATAGGACCTGCTGCTTTACTCGGCGTTGCCATGGTCCTGTCCAGGAGCAGCAGCAACAGCGCTGCGGTTATCACAGACAAAATGATATATTTTTGCATGTTGGAGCTGCTTCTTGATTATGTTGTATATATTTATGTTTATTATATTATAATAATCAATTGATTGTGGGGGTTGTTGATTGTTATAATGCTTATTTTATATCTATACGAAATTTATAGATATCCAGTTATGCAAATTTGCACTTCCGTAAAGATATAGACAGATATAGCCAAAAACAACAAACAATTTTCGCTGTCTCGTTGTCCATTTAACGCATTTTCGTTTAATTTATGGAATGCTGCATATTTTTAACTCCCAACAGATGCACAGATTTACATATGAATTTTGTTATTATTACTATTATACTATTTCTTTTTTTTCGTTTCGTTTCGTTTTTGTTTTGCTTTATTTTTTGTAAAAAGATGCGCGTTCCGCTGCGTCTTATTGTAATCTTTTATCGAGATCGTGAAACGGAATCGAAAGTTGCCAAAAAACAAAAAGACATATATATATATATATATACAAAATATTATTTAAGAGTCTGTGTATGTATAATTATCAGATGTATTATGTAGTAGAGCTAAACGAAAGACCTCGTGCGCATGCGCGCCCAAACTGACCGTCGGTTGTCGAAGAACTAAATATATTTTGAACCTCATTGGCGGTGCGACTAACGCAGAATCTCTCAGCGAAACATGAGACTGAGACTGAGACGGAGACGGAGAGCCAACAAATGAGAGCGAGAGTGAGTGATACAACGACCAGTCCAACTGGTTAACTGGCCAAGCAGAGAGCCAAGGCATCAGTCGTTGGCTGCATCGCTCGATTCGAACTCGTTTGGTGGGGCTTCTTTTTTCTGTTATTTTTTTTTTTTTGGTTTGTCTTTCAATTTTGAGCTTTTTTTTCTTTCATGTTGGTGATTCGGATTCGAATTCGGATTTGGTGTTTTGCGTGAAACGAGACGCTCTGAAAGATTAGCATCCATTGAGTTACTGCTACGAGGCTGTGAGGCAGCGACACAGCGAGGCAACGGCACACTTGTTGCGAACTGAGACCCTGGAGCCCCTAGGGGCTGCTTGCAGCAGCTTGTCAAACACTTGACGTTTGAAGCCGTAGACATCACTTGACGCAGCCGCCAACGACTCAGATACAGCTGCTGAAGCTGTTGCTGCTGTTACTGCGAATGCGTGTGCTGACCAAGGTAACATCAGTGGAGCGTTGATTTGGACATGCCCACCAGCAAACCAGACGGAGCTGAAGCGTGAAACAAACATCTAGCAAAAGTCATAACAACTCACACAAACAGCTCAGCATTTCAAAATTCTGGTTATGCCCCTCGCGTCTCAGTTCATCTCTTCACTCGTCTTTGTTCTAAGATTTTGCAATTTCACTGCAAACTTAATTTGCATCTGACTCAAGCACAAAAAAACACAAGCAATAAAACAATATTTGTGGCTAAGGCTTTCGATTTCGTTAGTTGCTAAGCCACCATTGACCTTGAGGAGATTAATAATTTAATACTAATTGTTGTGTGTCTACAAATATATTGCGTATACGTTCTGTTGTACAATTTTTGGCTGGGTATAGTTAAAAAAAAATGTAATAATAATAAAAACACAAATTGTTCTTTATTATTATACAGTTTTTGAATAGAACGTCACATTAAATTTGAAAATTATTTCTTTAAACAAAATTTACAAAAATGTACAAGATAACGCGAAACATCCCAAGATTGGCAACTAATCCTAATGACAGTGAGACATTCCTGTCTAAACAACCGCCACGAAGAACAATCAAACATGATGATGATCATTTCATGCTACATGAGTCTGAAATCATGACTATGGAAGAGGTGAAGAAATGGTCGACACTGGTAGAAATTGTTTCTTTGGCTGTCTTCGTAACTGGCCTCACAGATGTTATAATCGCTGCTTTTGTAAAAAAACAATCTATGTATTCGTGATATAGTGTGCAGGGCATGCCGAAGTTTGTAGGATTATTTGGATTTGATTTTGCTGTTTCTATTACTTGCGTGTGCGTTTAGATCATAAAAAAAGAAATAAATATATAAAACGAGAAACCTGAAACCTGAAACCCCGAAACAAGTTGAATTGAACTTATTTTATGATTGCAATTCGATTAGCATTTGCCATTGAAAGTAGATCAGAGATCAAAAGTGATTCGTATAATTCGATCGAGAATGCGGCGGGTGGGTCTATTGCTGTTGGTACAACCTTTTCAGGGTCTGTAATATCATGTATGCTCCGAAGTCGGAAGTTTTTCGATTCTTTATTTATGGTTGTCAATTAAAATAATTTTCAAATTCTTACGGTTAATTATAAAATCGTTAAAACTACGCGTGTAATATACGATTGAATAATTTGGTTTTATTTTTAGATACAACAATGATGGGCAATTTTCAACGAGAGTCGCCGCAGGGCACAAATCTAACAAATGTTAAAAATTTTAGAGAAAAATTCCTAAAAACATGTTTCAGCTGTGATCAGTATACAAAATAATAGAAATACAAATAGAAGCAAGAGTCTCTATCGTCTAGTCGATGGGCCTTCAGAGTTTATCATAAAACATTAATACATTTGCTGAATTGATTGATTTTTATTGAAAGATGAATGGCTAATGGATCAGAGACGTAGAGCCCATAAATATTATGCATATGCAAATTGTTTGCCAAAAACATACAATCCATAGATATTTTGGTATTGTTAATCTTCTATGATGCTCACACTATTCTGTCCGCACTTCTACCATATAAATGACTGCAATTTCTTTGTCTGTCAAGATTAATTTGCAGCGAAATGCTAATTATATTGACTTTCTCAGGCAAATGTCACACGGATCCAAGGACACAAGATACGTATACGATCCGATTTTAAGTGAAGATTCTAAAGATTTATATACGTGCTATTTGCCATGTTATCTCAAGCGACTGTCACATTTCGTTTAAGGCGGAGAGTGCTTAAATTTTATTGAATTTGCTTATAAATGAAATTTTAAATTGGATCCAAGACAATAAAAGATGCATATATATAAACGAGTTCTCAATAAACGCATAAAAAAGATCGACCGATAGACGCCCGCTGTATGCAAACATTTCCGCTGACTTTGTTTTATAGCTAGGTGTGAATTCAATAGATTTTAAAGCTCCAAACAGCAATGGCAAACAAATGGAAATAAAATCAACCAAAAATTGAGAAAAAAGAGGAACAAGTTTGCAACGATAAATTGTTAGTAGTCATAAATTACAATTTCAATATTGAATAAAGAATTAAGATTAAAGCGCAAATTGGCAAATTTTTTTGCGCCTGGTTATCACTGCAGCTAAGGTTAAATTTGTGCAAATTTGCTTATTGAATAAGGCATAAATTAAGCAACTTATGGAACAAACAACTCACATTCATCATGGGCCAGGGTAATAATACAACAAGACGAATTGAGTAAGGAAAGAGATAGAGTGAGAGAGAGAGAGAGAGAGAGAGAGAGAGAGAGTAAGAGACTGCCCGCTGCTGTATGCAAAACAAATGACACAATTGAAGCGCTGCATCAACAGATACCTTCAACAGAAAACAAATGCAAGGTTAATAACTGTATTATTGATGGTCAGTAGTCCGTAGTCGATAGTTGTAAGATTTATGATTGATAGACGCAATGCCTACAAATGACCTTTGTTAGCTGCTTATGTAGAGCTCAAGTTCCATGCTTGATAACTTCATCAAAACACTAATTTTCCGCTTGATTAATGATGGCATTTTCCAATGCTATAGATAAATTTTAATGCTACTTACCACTATCGATTTCATTCTCGCTGGGATCACGATGAAAGATATCGCCATAGTATTGATCATGCTGCTCTGATTCAACACTTTGCAGGGATTCCTGCCCATCGTACTCGAACTCATCCTGTCCATTGCCGTTCGCCTGCGGCTGCTGATCCGTTGGTTCCTCCTCCTCATCCTCGAAGCGGCCCCGCTGGCTACTGAGGCTTGCCTGACGCTTGGCAGCCGCCGCTGCTAGACGATTGCGTTGCGCACCACCTGCGCTTTTCTTATAGCTGTCGCTACTGGACGAGAAGCCGCGAGGCCGCGGTCGTGGAGAGGGCTTCGGCTTTGGCAGTATATCTGCTATGGTAGGTATCTTCTGGCTACCACTTCGATTGGGAAACAGACGACGCTCCAAATAGTTGGCAAATATCTGTTGTGTTATTTGATTCTGTCGTGCCAGTTCGCTCTGATCCAGCTGAAAGTGATTGTTGTCGTTGCTGTTGGTGTTGGTGTTGCTATTGCTGGTACCTGCAAGCAAATCGTCGTGATTAATCACATTGTAATCACATGTGGGTCGCAGCAGCAATTATGCAATTGCCCCCTTCCTCCATCAACAGGTGGCTGGAGGCAATTACATAAACACCAGGCGGCCCACATACAGCTCGAGGCCCAAAAACACGCGGTGCAGGAAATAAAGTAATTAAAAACGAGTACAAAGCAAAAAACGATGAGTGGCAGATGCCCTTACATGTCGCTTACATGATTGTACCGAAATCTTGATATAAACATCACGTTCGCCTGGTCTATAAGCTAAGCTAACAAAAGAGCGCGAAGAATACTACGCTGCAAATGGGAGGCCTAGTATTTACTTAGTATGCTGCACATCTCTATCGAAAAATGTCTTAGAATAAGCTTTTCAAGTATGTTTTGTGAGTATTGTGAGCATTTGTATCTGCTAATTAATGCAATTGATAAATATATTAGAATCAGATCTTTAAAGCTTTATTTTCTAAATATTATGCACATTTACATAGTGTATTTAATAATATCGATAAATACCCGAAATATGCTAGAATAAGGTATGTTTGCATAAACGTAAACTGGTCACACTATAGAGAGACGCGCGCCATAGTAGGACAAGAAGTACAAAGAGGATTAACTGTAAAGTGGTTTTTGCGCGCACGAGTATACTTGCTTTCGTATGCGTTGCTCTTTGTCATTTATAATTATAAATAATTAATTGCGGCTGTCATGATGTACTCAAGTGACACACATACATCAAATCGAGTCCATAAACATGGGGAGAGGTTAGGCGAGGCAACTGGTCTGCTCTGCTCTTCTCTCATGGCCGTAGTAACTGCACTGATCGCGCTCATTAGGCTATGGGCTACGCAGGTAAGTTAATGTTTTATAAATTTGCATTTTGCCAGTCTTTCTTTTGACATGTTTTTCTCTTTGTTTTTTTGTCAGGTGATTCCCGCTTCTTGTTTTAATGACAGATTGATCGTTTGCCATTTGGCATGAGTCTACATACAACGCGTCCACCTCCATTCAGTGTAACTGTGTCAAGGCTATTGCATGGAGTTTTGTTGCTGTTGTTGTTGTTTTAGCTACCCGAGCTAAGCGGATTTCGAGCACTTTAAGATCAAATAATTTCGTTTTACAGTGGCCATCTGCCCATCAGTTAATATGCCTTCAAATTACCGAATAATTGATATAAATGCCCAGACAAAGGCAACATTAAAGTTATAACTGCTCCTTTTAACGGCCTGCCAAACACACACACACACATATCCACTCTTCCTCCAAACACCCTCTCTCCACACACACACACCTCAAAGAGTTCAGGCCGAGGCAGAAGCTCTTGTCGTGCGCTCGACAAATTTAATTACTGGCGTTGATTTTGTTTCATTTAATGTCTGTGTGGATTTTTGCAACGCCTTAACAAATATGTTTGCGGCTTTGTTTGCGCCCTTCATTAAAGTGCGTAAAGTGAAATAAAATTTATTACGCAATTTATTGTACACTTTTTTAGCTGCTGGCTTAAAACAAAAGCAACAACAACAACAACATCAAGTAATATACAGACATATTTTCTGTATAAAACTCTGCCTCATTTTTTTTTGCACTCGAGGCGAACATCATTTAACATAAAAAAAAACCAAAACAAAACTTGTATGCATCATGCCACAACTGACATTTTATGCGTGATGGAGTGGCACGTAAGAGCAGCAAAAATATCGGATTATTGCGCTGAAATTGGGAGTGTTTATTTGAGCACATGATAAATCGCAGCGTTTTGACTACTACCAGATGAGCAGCGGGCGATAAAGCCAACACTTATAAGCAATTTCCTATATTTTTTCTTTTTTTTTTTTTTTTTTGGTAAGTTTATTGAAAGTCCATTTAGAAAATTGTCAGTAAAAGTATAAACTAATTGCTTTTTGGTTTTTTGTTTTAGTAAATTGCCTGCATCTGTAATCAATCAAGCGATCTACAGCCATTCAAGTTTCAATTTCGATTTCCAGTTCAAACTAAGTGCTGCACTCGATAGATGAAATTGACAGTTTCAAGTTTTGTTTTGTTTTTTTTTTTTTTAAAGCAAGTCATCAGTGGCTTGTTTTCATTTATTTATACATATTTGTTATGTTTTTTCTTCCATTTTCATGGCATTAATTATCGATTTCAAATCGAGTACGTCTGGGCATCCTTCAGTGGGTAATTGTGCGCCGCTGAGGGTCACAGACAGACGCACAGTCAATCGGGCAGTCAGACTGTAATGGAACAATGTGGCTAATAGTGGGTCATATTATCGGGCCTTTGTTAACGCAACTTATAATTGTTCTCAACGAGCGAACGAGTGATCCAATCAAGCTGAATAATCCTTGAGTTATTGTGAGTATTTGTCGTTCATTATGTGAATGAATGTTGTTTGCATTTCTTGCTGTTGTTGCTGCTGCTGTTGCTGTTATTAATCTATTTTTTGTTTATTTCTAGCTGTAGCAATTTACATGGCTTTTGTTTGGCTAGTTGAGTGCACCAATTGCTCAATGGAAAATCGGGCAGAGCTATAAAACGTGATGGCCCGAATGCCCGAAAGCTATAAAATGCTGTAATAATCTATTAGGCGATCTATGATCCGAGCGATTTGCAATCGAAAATCTACGCTGTGCGGCAAACGACTTTTACACGCAGTCTCAAGAAAAAAAAACGGCTTATTGCAGTTTTTTCTTTCTAAAAATTTTATTAGTCGTTTTGTCGTTATACAGTTTATGAATTTCACGTTGAGGAACGTGTGCAGCGTGCGGCATGCAACATGCAACATGCAACGTGCGGCGTGCAGCGTGCAACAATGGCAGCTTGTAACCCAGTTCTGTCTGTATTGATCTGTATCTGTAGCTGGCAGATACGCTGCGGCACTGTGGCATGGCCAGATTGGCTAATTGTCGTTCGACTGCCACATAAATCATTGCAGACTCACACAGAGGATGTTGGACTTCATACAGCTGCCACAGACACTGCAACTGCAACTGCAACTGTAATGGCAACTGCCTTGAAAATGCAAAAGCAACAAGCGAATCAAACAGTAAATCATTTTGACTTGCATCTGTTGCAAATAACCACCAACAACAGAAGCAGCAGCAACATCACAAACATCAGAATCAGCAGCAGAAGCGTATAATATAGCTGTATCCGTGTCTGCCTCAAAGAATCGAGGGCCGTGTAATTGCCGCTTCGTTGAAAAGAGGTCAATTAGCAGCAAGTAGCAAGTGGCTCGTATCAAGGGGTAAGTAGCAGCAACTAAAAGTACTTTGTGTTGAAAACAAAGTGTTTACTTTGCCGTTATGCAATACGCCATGTGCGAAATTGCAGCAACTGCACCAAAAAAAAGAAAGAAAGATAAAAACAATAGCAAAACTTCAATTGAACAAGACTCCGACAAGACCAGACAAACCCAGACTTGCACATTACACACTAAAAGCGATATGGCAGTAGCACAAAAAACTAAAACTGTTTTATATTTTCATCTCATTTACAGATCAAAGATATTTCTGCGTTCACAATTGCACAATCTGCGGGCAATTATCAAATTAATCTCGATTTTTTGTTCGCTGGACAATGCGACATGTGCGTAACGCAATACCAAGACCACACCCCGATAGACCGTTAGACGATATCGCGGTTCTGTTTTGCTTGATGGCAGCAAAATTTGATATATCTGTATATATATGTACGATATTACCAGCTTACATGCGACGCTCAATGTCAAACATACAGCAGCAGCGGGCCAAAGATTTGTACAAAGTGACAGCTAATTAATGGACTCCGGAGGTTCTTGTTGCTGATTTTTCTATTTCATCAGTGTTTGCTGAGCTAAGCAGCTTTTGCAGTGAGCAGCGGGGAGTAATTAGAGGCCTCTTAAGAGTAGGCTTAAGTGGTGCTATGATGCCATAAATTATGAATCGATATTAGCATAACCGTTGTAAACTTCTAATTCAAGAACTGGCCAAACCACTGTATCATTATGCAAATGTTTCAATTAATTGTGACAAATTTATATATTTAGATAGATATATAAAGAAATGGCTATCGAATGAAATTAACTAATTATGGTTTAGTGCAAAACAGGTGCTTGAACTCGGCAAAAGGAAAAGCTGACTGTAGAATGTCGTATCTGTATGGCTGACTGTATATTCTATTATATAATATAAGTTGTTGCTATCTATTCAAGTCAATGAACGGGTCATTAATCTTATAGCCCCAACCCAACTATGGGAATGTTTAAAGCACGCGCTGACTTTCAGCTTTTGTATTGTTTGATGATATTTTTTGTTGGTTTTCTTTTGGTGCGTTTAAAATGTCACAAGGTGAATATTGTAGAAGGAGAAGCAGCTGAGATGCGACTATCTACTTATAAGTATAGTGCCTGGGCTATAATACAAGTTCCATAATTCTTGTTGCTTTTCAATATGAATTTCTGCATATATTGCTTGATCGAAATTAGTTTAGTATCAGCATATCGTGAGGTCATCATCAGCATACCAAATGCAACGATTCTCTCGAAGCTCAAAACAAAAAAAAAAAAAAAAAAAAAAAAAACTAAAAATAACTATAAAACAAATTAAAATAAAATTATGTATAGCAGTGCTGATAAAATATTCTTATTCAAAATGATATTGTTATTGCGCACTATTGTTGAATATTTCATAAGATATATATATCGTGTATATATATATTGTTTTTCATATTAAGATGCCAATGACATCAATAATCGCATAGCATCGCCTTAGCTTTGCTTCTTCTTTTTTTTTCATTTTTTTATTGTAGAGTAAATTAGGCAGATCCAGTTTGAGATTATGGCATGAGAAAGAAATGTGTTCTGCCAATACGAGAATAACCAAAAAAAAGTTCGCATTAATTAGCTTGATTGGCATTGGCAACTCCTAACGGTACTTTAAATATTCTTACTAAATCTGTATGGCATAACTTCCAATTCAAATGTTCATTTACGTATGCTAAATTAATTCGACAGCTCATTTGCATATTACCAAAAGGTAAATAAGTTAACAAAACAAAAAAACTAAACAAATGTTCAAGCTGTGCCCATACATTGTGCTTTAATAAACAAACAAAATGTTTGTAAAATAAATATAAAGTGTTCATTAGTATAGTAAAGTTGATAAGTTTCTACTTAGTTGACGCTTTGGCAACTTTTCCCATTCCAAGTTTCAAGTAGTTTCAATTTATAATTCGCAAAGAGCCAACGCATTTTAAGGTCAATTTAATTGATGCCTTCTTACGCGCCTCAACGGCTTTCGTCGCCCATTCAAGGCATACCGATGAGGCATATTAAAAAACTTTATAACAATCTCTTCCTAAGTGCAATATTAAATATTTGAATAGACCCTCCTGCCCGTGCGTCCGATTAACCAACCCTCATCATCGCATCAAATGAGGCGACCTCTCATTAGCGCTATAACATTTTAGAGTTTGGACAACGACCTTGGCATGGATTTAGGCACTTGATGCCACCACAGTCAAAGCAGGAGCACTTACCTCTTTTGTCGCGGCCAGACGTAGCCGCCGATGCAGATGGTGTTACGTCGAGCTGTGGGGGTGCAACGGGTATATTTGGTCTTTTGCTGCTGCTGTTGTTGTGTTGAAATTTATGTGGCACATTGTATACTGTGTGGATTTGTTGCTGTGGTTGCTGTTGTTGATGTTGTTGTTGGGGTGTATTGTTACCGGAATCAACACCGACACTGACCAACGATAAGAGCACTGTGACGAGCGTGAGACGTATCATTATCATCGCGCCTCAAATGATTATGTAAAAACTAATTGAATCCAAATTATTATGACAAGTGCAACACTAACGAGTGTGCACCGATAGACTTTGAATCACGGACGCGACGCACACACGACTGAACCAAAAAGATACCTAGTAAGGTAAGAAGGTGGGGAAAGCCAGCGGCAGTGGCTGCAGCAGGTTATAGCCAGCCCTGCTCGATGGCGATCAATGATCTAGCTGATTTGCTTATCCGGCGTCCACTTTCTAAATTATCAATGCGTCGATTTGTTAGATGTCAGCAGCGGTTGCTCAACTTATGGAAAATGCATGCACAATGAATCTTTCGGGCAAGTGAGTGTGAGTGTGTGTGTGTGTGTGAGAGTCAGTTTGTGTGAGTGTTGGTGTTGGTATGCCTTGTTATCGTTTTCGTTTTTGTTTTGTTTTGGTATTGTGCTCGTCTTTTGTTTCAATGCTTCTGTTTTCACCTCCTAAATTTGATGGCGTTGTGGAATAGAGAGCGCCAGGCCATTCATCTGCACCTCCGACTCCAGCTGGAATCCGCATTAGGTAATCCAAACGAAGCGAACCTGCTTCAGTTCAGCTCAGCTCAGCTCCTCAGCTCGGCTTGTTTACTTTCTTCTTCCGTATTGTTATTGTTGTTGTTGAAGCTGCTGCTGCTTTGGCAGAGCGCCGAATTTGAGCGCTTGTATTCCCACTCACTCTCACTTTTATTTTCGGTGTATCGAGCTGACCGATCTTAAAAGTGGCTCGCATTTGCTGCTCAGCCTTCGTGCTGTCCAGAGCCTCGGCTGTAGCTCCGTTTCGTATCGTGTTTGTTATATATTTTCACTGTCTTCTAGAGTTGCGACTGCCGTTAGCTGTCGGCTTGCTTACTTACAGACTAAAGCGTTTGAACGCAACTAAAACACGTTGCGCGCTCGATTCCTCTCAGTGGCCGAATGCCACTGCTATCATCGACTATCGGCTCGGCCAAGCTCTCTCTCTCTCTCTCTCTCCCATTCACAAATACTCTCTCACTCAATTCGCAATCAGCTGTCTAGGCTCGCTCACGCTCTGGGCGCACTCGAAGCCGGGTCTGACTCTGGCTATGGCTCTAGTTGTCTCTCGCAACTTGTTTACATTGACCAAGCCTTAAGCATCTGTTGACCACTTGCTGTCGTCGTCGTCGTCGTCGTCACCGTTGCTGTAGTAATGCTCCTCCAGCGTTATCGGCGTGAAAATGGCTTTTTCGCATTGCATTGCATCGCTTTGCAGTCATCTTCATGCCGTAGAAGCGGTTTTTTATAATTACATGTGACCATGCATTGGTATGGCATGCCAGGGCTGCATCAGGTGCCAACGGGGTGCGGTTCTCGCACACTTATTTTGAACATGCAAATTGATTTGCTGCCTTAGCCATTTTACAGCCAATGTTAACTGAAATCCGATTACACATCTCGCCTGGTCATTCGTATTGCCCTTTTGCCTTTTGCTTTCAATAAATACCGATCGAGACCATATGGTATATATAATTTTGAGTTGAGATCACAAGCTTAGAAATACGTTACGCAATTGCCATAAATATTTAATTTAATATAACTACCCCTTATTTATGCCTAAAACTCGGCTAGTCACATTCTTTGCTGAAATAATTAACAAATGTTAAGAGCGCCTCGCAGATAATACAATGTGTATTAAAATACAGCAAACTTGTTAAACTAATTGTTAAATAATTGTAATTTCAAATGGGGAATATTTCAAGGGATTTTTTTTTAATAAGTTGTAATATATCACATGATGGAATCCCCATCAGAATAGTTGAATCCTGAAATTTATTATAGCTATAGCTAATATTTTGATTTGGTAACTGCAGCCAGATGCCCTTCGATAGAGCCCTACCATGGGCTGCATCTTCTCTGATATATATATATATATACCATACTATTAGTTACCCATACAATACTAATAGAAAGACAGGATCGTTACCTCTCTATCTCTTTGATTGTTGTAAGTACAAGATTTGACTATTAGCTATAACAACCACGAATTATTGTCGTGTGAATAATATGAATAGAGTTGAAATTTGAATCATGTAAATATATATATATAAGTATATATATATATCTATACATATATATGGTATTAATATATATTCTTAAAGTGCACGTCAGGGTATTGATCATAAAGTTCGACTAAGGTAACGATGGTGAATGGCCATGATTAAACTGAAGATTTTTGAAGGATGGTTTCGGCGTTGTTATTGTTGTCCTTTACTTCTTTTTCTTGCCTTTGCCCTTGCCCTTGCCTTTGCCGCCCCCCTTGGCCGCATCGAGCAGTGCCTCGGTCACATAGGTCTCTGTGGTCACCTTGCTCATGGGCAGCGTCACTGGCTGCTTCGGGGTGCGCAATTCAATCTCAATGGTGTTCTTCTTGTGCTGTGACTTGGACTTGCTGCCCAGCTTGACCAGGAACACATCGCTGTCGGTCTCCTCGCACGTTTTGTAGCAGACCTAAAAATGGGCAAAATGGGAGTGGTTAGTGAACACATTTACCATGATTGCAATGACAATGTAAATCCAAAATCCAAATTTCGAAATGAAAATGGAAATGGGAATTGTGGTTGTGCCACACATTTGGTGCATGTTTTGTGGTTATACAATCAGCAGCAACCGAAGTGCAGACCGAGAGCGAGACCGAGAGCGAGTGAGCGAGCGTTTAACCATAATGCAACAATTCATTTAAGCTTGGAATTCCGCATTGCCACATGGGGGCACACATATGGCACATGTGCAACATGCAACTGGAACAGCAACTGCAGCTGCAACTCTGTGCAACTCTGTGTGGTACATATGCTCACCTCAATGCCCTTCTTCTTGGTGTCCAGATTGATGCCATTCATGGTATCCTTGATATCCTGGGGCGCCACCTGCATACAGGCTGTCCGTTGATTGAGATTTGGAGGCTGTGCAGTCATTGATTTCGGAACACTGCCGCCGCATAGTCTGCGACGATAGGCCTCGAGCTTGGAATCCGCCTGGTCGCAGGCGTCCTTGATTTTCGAAAAGGGCACGTAGTAGTCGTCGGTGCCACAGGTGTCATTTCCGGAATACTTGATGTTCGCGCGTATCTTTGGTATATTCGGATGATTCACAATTCGTCCGCCCGTGCGACTCTGTAACTTCTTGCGGGCAAACTCATTGCGCTGCAGCATATCGTTGAGACAACCACTGGATGGCACATCCACAACTCCTTTGTCATCCATTTCACCCATGTTGGCCTCCAAAGCGCCATCGTTAATGCTCTCCACTTTGTGTGTGTTCTTGAGCACACGTATGGTAAGACCGCTGCCATTGAGGCATGCCTCGAATTCGTCGTACGCCTCTGGGCCAGGTTCGCGTGGTGTCGGCTGTATAAAACAGGGCTGTATCTCAGGGCTGCAATCGCAATCACACTGGCACTGGCAGCACGTATTGCAAGGGTCCGGACAAACTGCACGGTTGGATTACGGTTATAAGCGCTTCAGTGCTGGCAATAACACTACTTACCCGCTGGCGTTATTGGTGGATCTACCGGAGCGCATGGATCATTTCCTTTTGCGCCCTTCTTTCCCTTCTTCTTCTTTGCCATTATTTGTTCTTGGAGCTTGCGGCTGCCTTCGGGTTTAGTTTAATGTATAATTTGGATCAAAGTTGAATTAATTTGGATATTGCACTAGGCCAGCAAATGGCACAATTTTCCTATAGTTCGAATAGGATTTGTAGTTTGCCAGTCGAGAATCAACGATACTGATATAGAAAGACGAAAACTACTTTGAAATTACATAAGCAAAAATAACTTTTGGGGTTTGTGTAATCATTCAGTCAACATGTATTCAACATGAATTTGAAAAAAAATGTATTAAATAATTTTTCCCTGAATAATTTTGTTCTGACTGTTGATGCGTTGAAATAACAAAAATTTTGATATAACTACTATAAACCTCTCCCAGTGATTGCTACGATGACATAATGTCAAATATTTTACGCGCACTGCGTTACGTTATTTCTAAACCCCAAAACGATTACATCAACAGTGATCGAACGCCAATAACAGACACCTATCGATAACTAACAGCTATGCGATTGCTAACATACGCCAGGCTTTGATTTAACGCTTAACGAGATAATCGATTAAAAACAACGATGGATTTTAGAAATGTAGGAATATAGATCGCTAGTTTATTTAGAAACATCTGGGGTTGTTGGGTTAAAACTAATACTAATAAAAAAAAAATTTTGAAATGACTCGGTAAGTATTCGACTCTTGTACTGCAGCAGGCATACACTGGACATTGCCTCTTAAAAGGTCACTCAAATCAAAGTACACTAACGGTTGCTGTGTACAAAATGTAAATTGTCACAATATCCACAAAGCATTCACTTTGTCCTCCATTCGGAAGGTATGTATGCTAAAGACAAGAATTCCTTTAACAAAGTTTATTTGACGATGCGATTTGCGTAGTTTTGCGCTTCCTGAGACGTCGTTTAGACGGCACCTTGGGACAACCTGTAATAAAAAGGGTATTAAAGTTGGACCTTGATTTGGTTAGTGGTTGGACCACTTGGTTAGGACTTACCGTGATCAAAGTCATCTCGGCAAACATCCCCCGGACATAGCTTGTCCTCATTGAGACCGAAATAACGATTGACAATTTTTAATTCTTCATCTTTAGGCTCGACTGATCGAATGGGACAAGCAAGGTGCTGCGCGGGCGGTTTACTCATTTGTGGTAGACGAAAGACAGACACAATTGTCGGACCTTGACAGTGTAGACGAATGAGTAACACAATGTTTCCCGTTTGCTGATTGCATAAGTTAAAAAGCGGGGCTATTCGTTTGGTTACCTCAGACGTGGGACATAGTTGTTCCTTGCGATCTCGTGCAGCATCATAACATCCACAGTGATCTATCACATCTTTTGTTTCGCTTTGAAATCTAGGCATATGGGCCGATTGAAACTTCCAATCGTCTACCCAATTACGATTTTCTATATCAAAGCTTTTGCTCACAGCATCGAAGAGCGATTTGATCTCGATTTCTGCTACTCCCAATAAAAATTTACATGTTTCGGAGCGTTTCTTAAAGACATGAACCAAGAGCCGTTCATCAGATTTAACTGGTGTTCTCAGTGCAAAGATGGTGCACTTGCCGCACTTGGGCGCTTCGTACCTGACGCATTCACCATACTCGCGATCATATATGGCCACATATACATTGTTACGGAAGGTTATCTCAGCACAGGTTGGATACTCTTCCGGAGCACAGTGATTGTCATATGTAATGACCAAGTCATCAACCACAAAGTTGAACATGTATAACAAGTTACTTACAAAAGCCATATCACCAAGGAATTTTTCGATTTTTAGAATTTTATGCCCAAATAAATATTTTATTTGACTTTATGACGTTGATGGAAAATATATAAACTATGACTAAATTTTGAAATGATTTTGCTTAAATTAACAATGTAAACTAAATTCTTTTAACAATGTAAGCAGTCAAGCACGACTTAAACTCGAATGGCTTAGTCTTCGATATCAATTATAAACTTTAGCATGCATACACTGAGCATTACCACTAAAAATATTGCTGTGTACAAAGTGCAAACTGAACCAATATCCTCTAAGCATTCACTTTGTCCTCCATTCGGAAGGTAGATATGCTTAACACAAGAATTTTTTTTAACAAACTTTATCTGTTGATGTGATTTGTGTAGTTTTGCGCTTACTGAGACGTCGTTTAGACGGCACCTTGGGGCAACCTGTAATAAAAAGGCTATTAAAATTTGACCTTGATTTGGTTCTTGTTTGGGCCACTTGGTTAGGACCTACCGTGATCAAGTGCATCTCGGCAAACATCCCCTGGACAGAGCTTGTCCTCATTGAGACCGAAATAACGATTGACAATTTTTAATTCATCATTTTTGGGCTCGACTGATCGAATGGGACAAGCAAGGTGCTGTGCGGGAGGTTTACTCATTTGTGGTAGACGAAAGACAGACACAATTGTCGGGCCTTGACAGTGTAGACGAATGAGTAACACAATGTTTCCTGTTTGCTGATTGCATAAGTTAAAAAGCGGGGCTATTCGTTTGGTTACCTCAGACGTGGGACAGAGTTGTTCCTTGCGATCTCGTGCAGCATCATAACATCCACAGTGATCTATTACATCTTTTGTTTCGTTTTGAAATCTAGGCATATGGGCCGATTGAAACTTCCAATCGTCTACCCAATTTTCATTTTCTACTTCGAAGCTTTTGCTCACAGCATCAAAGAGCGATTTGATCTCAATCTCTGCTACTCCCAATAAAAATTTACATGTTTCTGATCGTTTCTTAAAGACATGAACCAAGAGCCGTTCATCAGATGTAACTGGTGTTCTCAGTGCAAAGATGGTGCACTTGCCGCACTTGGGCGCTTTGTACCTGAGGCATTCACCATACTCGCGATCATATATGGCCACATATACATTGTTACGAAAGGTTATCTCAACACAGGTTGGATACTCCTCTGGAGCACAGTGATTGCCATATGTAATGACCAGGTCATCGACCACAAAGTTGAACATGTATATCAAGTTCCTTACAAAAGCCATAACACCAAGGAATTTTTATATTTTTCGAATTTTCTGCCCAAACAAATATTATTTTATTCGATTTTCTGACGTTGATAAAAAATAAACTGACCAATTTTTGAAATGATTCTGCTTAAATCAACAACGTAAACTAGAGCCTTTCAATAAATGTAGGCAGTCAAGCACGACTTCATCGAATCACTAATTCATCGATATAAATTATCAAGAATCGATATTTCACAAGTAGCTGGTTTGGCGACACAATTAATGAAAATGTAAGTTCGATTGACCAAGAGCAAGATTTAGACAGTGGGCGAGTTATTATTATTATAATTGATATAAATAATAATAATAATAATTATAATAAAGTTGCGCTCTAAAATATCAATGAATCAGCCTTAAAATAGATCGCCCCCGAACCTAGAACCTTTTAATGGCGCTAAAATCCATACAAAATCGTAAGTGCAAATTCCAATTTTGGCAATAAAATGATGTATAGTATATTTATCCATATTAAGATGCAATAAAATAATGTATATACAATTTATTTTTGCCGGTAACGCGCTGCTCTTCCGCAAATGACTGAAACATTTATTGAAAGCATAATGCACCACCAGTGTATATAACAACATTTAAATAACACCGATAGTTGCGGCAGACCTTCTGCTGCCAATACCCATTCAGGTCAATAGTATGGAGCCGTCACTGCGATCAGATCCTCTACTCGATCCCACACGCGAGAACAGCGACTTAGTTACAATTCATCACACGCCTCACACAATTGTCGATCACTGCATGAAAAGATTTCTATTGTAGATTATGGACGGATGCCATTGTGGTATATACACTTTACCCAATTCGGCTGATTTTGCTAATTAAATTGAAAATTAAAATTAAATTTGGGTCTTCATGAAAAAGTTCCTTAAAACAAATTGTTGGGCCAGGTCAGATAGACTATCGTGGATGCGCATAAGGACTTGTTTACGGATTGGAAGTTAATCAAGTTGAATGTTGTATTTAAGGAGCAAATAATGTAGTTTCCGTACGGCTCGCTGTCGTGCTGCAATGCATTAGAATATTAAATATGATATTTGCTATGATTGTAATATAATTTGAGTTGCTCCATACCTAGATCACAACAGTTGGCGTACTCGGGGCAACAGTGGCTGCAGGGATCATCGCACCGTTTGCAAGTACTTGGACATAAGGTATTGCACGAGTTCATGTTATCGAAGTCACAAAAGACACCACCACCAGCCTGACGGCTCTTCTTGTCTTTGGCATCCTGTTTTTTCTTCTGCTTAACCTCTTCCTTCTTTTCCAAGCGTTCGACCTGTTTTTCCTCTTCCTTTTTCTTCTGCACCCAGCGTGGATATGCTGGAACACCGCCGCAGGGTCCACATGGCTGAAGACGTTGCTCAATGACAGATTTAGGGCAACGTTTTGTGGGCACAGTAGGACACTCTGTAGAAACAAACAGCATATATCGTATAGCCTTCAAACAACTTGCGCTAGAATCTTAACTTACCGCGATCGAATTCATCCTCACAATAGTCGCATGGGCACAGCTTGTCCAGATTGCAGGCAAAGTAACGCAGACACCTGAATGGAGCCGGGTCCGGTTTGGCGCACGGATCGGGCTGTACGCACTTTGGCATTGGTGGGCAAGGAGGACAAGGTGGTGGACACGGTGGTGGACATGACGAGCACGGTGGACACGGTGGTGGACTTGGCGGTGGGCAAGGTGAGGAACATGGTGGTGGACACGGTGGTGGGCACGGTGATCCACAGGATGGTGGTGGTGGACACGGTGGTGGTGGACACGGTGATCCGCAGGGAGGTGGCGACGGACATGGATCGGGACACTTGGGATTGCGAGAACATACTGAGCGACATGTTGAAAAGGTCGACACAATAGCGGGACCATTGCAAACCAGACGCATGATGATCACAATATTGCCAGTTTGTTGTTTGCACATATTAAATAGTGGCAGCAATCGCTTGGTAAGATCCGATGTGGAGCATAGCTGTTCCTTGCGCTCATTACCGGGATCGTAGCAGGCACAACTGTCGAGCAAATCTTTATGTGGTCCTTTCATTTTCGGCACCAGGGCCAATTGCTCATCCCATATCCTTTCCCAACTGATATTTTCGGCATCGAACGACTCCCGCACGCGATCGAATATCGGCTTCATCGCCATCTCGGTCAATCCAATAAGAAACTTGCACTTGGACGTACGCTTCTTGTACACATGTATCAATAGGCGATCTTTGTCAGTGACCGGTGAATCCAGTGCAAATATGCAGCATTTACCGCATTTGGGCTGCATGGGATTCACGCAAGATCCATATTCACGATCGCAAATGCTAAGGAAGACGTTGGATCGAAAGGTGATCTCCACACACGTAGGATATTCCTCGGGCGCGCATAAATTTTGTTTTGTTATAATCAAATCATCAATGACAACTTCAAGCATATAAATTAGACTACGCGTTTGCTTCTCCTCTTTCTCATTCTCCTCGTCCTCCTGCTTCTGCTTCTGCCGCGACTTGTCAGAAGTCATATTGAAAATCGGAAATTTTATTAACCTTTATGTTTCGGTTCCAATTTTCGGTAGAAAGTAAGGCAGCTAAACAATTCCAAAAATATTTTTGAATACCAGAAATTTAATGTTGTAATTTTGACCGAAACATGAAACTGAATTGTGATCGACAAGGCGCGGATATTAATTATTTCCACAAGTAAAGGCCTGCTCTGAAATACTGAAGTTTACATCGTTCAACTGAAAAAGACATTAGCTCTATGCTCGCCGAAGTATTCAGCTTGGCATGCTCAGTGCCCTTTTTTTAAAATCAACTTCACATTCTTCACCAACCATATAAAAGATAAGTTTAGCTTATTTTATTAACAAGTTGAAACACAACTAAAATTTCATTACTAACTTTATTTTCGTTATAAATTTGTTTATAGTTTTTCCTGTAGTCCAATTTGACCAAATGCGTTTTAATGTGGAGCTGCCTGGCTTAGTTACTCCCATGGAAAAAGCGCGCCTATGCATAAGAAATACGTACATATATAGAAAACATACGAGTATATTGTCTAAAAATTATAGGTAAATAAGGTATGAAAGGAAAGGAGCTTGGAATATGGGGAATAAAACCAAACATGAAATACCGGAATTTCCATGAATAAATAAAGTTGTCTTTAGATTTTCTTATGTGAGCGTAGTTTGCAGGTTGTACGTTGCTCCTTCTGCTAGACGATTCTAGTAATATCAGGCCGGCTGTGTTGATGAGAGCGGAAAAAGCCGGGGCCATTGCACAAACTCGATGCCGTAGTGCATGATGCCAGTGGCACTGATGGCTATCATGGCACCCCAGACTAGCATATACAGTAGATTCTCTGTGCTGAATTCAGTTGGGTATGTAATGGTAACAATGAACATGGCCATGGCCAGCAGCAGTACCGAGGGGAAGGTTATGTAGCGCCAGCCGTGTTGTGTTGTTAGTGGTGATTCCATCATTCGGCCCTCTTCGTCGTTGATCTCATATTTGCCCAGGAACAGGTCAATACCATCCTGACGCACTCCATCACTGAAGTTATTCAAGTAGTAACGCATTAACGAGTGCTTGCCATCCTTTAGAGCGCCGGCTTTCGTGCGTTTGCCAGTGCGCGTGAAGTCCGTTTTCAGTGCACCTGTGCCGGAATACTGCAGCGATATGAGATCGGCATTATCCGCCCAAACGCCCTTAAAGAGCATCTCGAAGACGGACGAGGCGCGCTCTACTGATTGGCCCATGTGCAGCACGCCAAGCTTTTGTAGCACATTGGTGAGGGAACGTCTGGCTAGCATGCTTTGCACCACATTGGTTCTGTCCAGGCAGTCAATGCAATTGGTACGAAAGACGCCAGTCTGTGTGGACACCAGATTGCCATTGTCGAAGGTGTGATAGAAGCCGAAACCTTCCTGTTCATGAGCCAGTCTATCAATGAGTATGTTGAGTCGATCCCAATTCATTTTACGGCACTCATGATGGAAGTCAAAGGCTTCATATCGCACCGCTGGATTGCCCATCTCACGCACCAAACGTGCAAATGTTCGCTCCAGTTCGCCCTCTGCACCCTTTTGATCTACCAGATTGATAGCCACCTGCTGCCCATAAAATCCAATCTGTGCATTAAAATGTGCGGCACAGGCACCAAGTTGATCCTTGCCTGGAACAAGACGTGGTCGTGGTTTGTAGCGTAAATTTGGCATCTGCTGCCAGTGGAATGGCATGCTGCCACGTGTCTGAACAAAACTGGTTGACTGTCCGTTAAACTCAACGATCTGTTCCGTCTCGACAAAGTTAGCGACGTGGCCCTCATCATTGCTACCACGACAAAACAGACGTGTGCCGGCGCGCTGCACCGAGCGACGTGTTACAATGCTCCAGAAGAAGGTTTGCCCATTGATTTGAACCTGGTTAACTGAGACAAAGCCCAGAACCAATGGTAGCTGAAAACGTTCCATCGTGTCGCAACGGAACTGATTCAAGACATAGCCATTCCAAACGAAACGAGGATCAGCCCGCTGAAACAACCCCAGCTTTGTGGCCTTTGTATTCAGCTCCCGCTGCCGTTGAAGCGTATGGGTCAGATCGTAACGATATGAAAAATAGTAGAACTTTGTATCCAGAGTCTTGCGCAACAGTCGGAGGTATTCACCATTCTCGCAGCGTTGAATCGTATTGGGAATGTATGGTATAATATCATAGCCAGCTAGCCGCCACACGATGCTATTGCTTATGACGCCCACAAACAGACGATGGGTGGCCACAATTAAATAGTCGCAGCTCAGCAGATGTACCGTCCCTAGTACACCACAGATGCGACGTGTTGGTCGCAGATTCGTTAGCTGTGTGGTCTTCGCCTGTACCCGTGTAACCTTGTCGAGACGGCCAATAATCAATAGCTCATTGGAGGGACTATTTGGCTCGACAATGAAGCTCTCTGGCGTTATATACAGATTCATGTCATCGTACACATCGTTTACCGTATCCATGTTTGCGGTCAAGTAGTTGTTGTTAAAGCCTAAAACACACGTGCACGCACACACCCATAAATATTCTTATTAGTTCATATTATTCAGAGGAGGGTGTTTTCACCTACTTACTTTTTATCAATAGTTCCCACCGATGACGGCGCTCACACGCAACACAAACGCACACTAAGGCCGGTAGCAGTAGTAGCAGCAGCGGCGGCAACAACAATGATGTTGACTGCAGTTTATGTTTTCGGATTGCCAGACGCAAATTTATAATTGATGCAGGCGTGCGTCAATGGTAATCTTATTACGTTGCTTGCTCTAACTTAAATTGTCAAATAATCAATTGAAAGAATTTAAAAAAAGGTATAAGCCAAATGAGGTGACGACGGCTCAGGCACTTACACAAACGGGTCGTAAATAATCAGTGCGATATCGATAACTGCTGCAGCGCCATCTGTCGACTTTTTCAAACAGAAACATTGACGCTCCCGTAACTGCAAGCTGAAACAGCTGTATATCGTAAAAAACATCGATTAAAGACCTAACAGATGTACACAAATTTATAC
>JBANCZ010000502.1:0-34776 GCA_037040025.1 Sphaerogastrella javana
ATATATATATGTATATATATACATATGTATGTATATAGTATACTTGTATTTGTGTATAAGTATATAGCGCACAGACATTGTCTTCATCGTCAACGTGTAATCATCATCGTCGTCATCAACATCAGCAACAACGGCAACGTCAACGGCAACAACGCGAAATCGTTGTGTTCCAAATAGCCTCATTGAGCCGGCTCGTATTGCTACCAATATCCCCTTGCTCCTTGCCACATGCCACATGCCACATGCCACATGCCCCTTGCCCTTTGCCCTATCAATGCCGCACAGTGAGTCCCACAGTTTTGCCATCAAGCCACGTATCTACTGCGCCCACACGCCACAAACAACTTGAGCATGTTTGTATATGCGGCCTGGGAGTTGGTATTGCTCTTGCCGTTATTGTTGTTGTTGTTGTTGGTGTTGGTGTTGGTGTTGGTGTTGCCAGAGCATCGAGAGCTGTTGTTATTACAACAAGCACAACTTTTTATCACCGCTGCCACCCTCAAAATGCCAGTCAGCGTCACATCGTCAACAGCAGCAGCAGCAGGAACAGCAGCAGCATCAGGAAAAACGTTTGTCCTGCTTGTATGTCGAGCTTTTTTGGAGTTTATGGTCTTTGTCACACATACACACACAGACACAGAAGTCACACACACACACACACACACACACACACACACACACACACACACACACATAGAGTGAGAGACACGGCCATGGCAGCCAGTCAACTGTTATGTGCTCAGCCATTGAAACGTTTTATCAAAACTACCCACGGCAGCCATCGAGAGTTGAGCACCCTTACCCCCACTGGACCCCTCCAGCTATGGCTATGGACATGGCTATGGCCATGGCTATGGCTATGGCTGAAGCTGGAGCCATTGGATAGCAATGGCTTTGCAACCAAAAACCCATACCGAAACAACCTGTCGTCCAACTCAACTCAACTCAACTCAACTCACACTGGCCCATCATTCTCACATCCCTTGTCCCGCCCCATTTGCCAAGTGCCAGGTTCTGGTTGAGGGCGAGGTGAGAAACTAATGTTTATGATAGTTCGCTTAAGCATTTCCAAAGATTAGCATTTTATTACATCTGTATCTTTGGCATTTTAAATTAAAATATGATCAATTAAATATAGACAAAATGGGAAACAGTAAAATAATACTTTGTAATTCGTAACTATTAGAAGTTCATTCAAACTTTTCAAGCGATTTAAATTTTTCATCAATTTATTTCTTTAGAAATACTATATATAAGAATATTTTATATAAAATAAACTTAACTAACTGACTAATTAATACAATCAATTACATTTATTTCTATTAGAAAATTTCCACGTTGACACGTATTTTTCCACTAAAGAAACTTCATTTAATGTTTTTTTTTCCTATTAAATATACCTGAAATGCGAAGTATTAAAATAAATAAACCAAAAGCATTCATATGTTATAATTCGTTTCAAATCTAAGTTCATTTCGACTTTCAAAAAAAAAAAAAAAATGCTGAAATCTCTTGAAAATTGTACAAACGCAGTATTACTTTAGTTTGAATAATATATATAAGTTTTATATAAAATTTACTGAACTAATTTACCAATTAAAATTATCAAATATTTTAATTTTGGTTTAGAAATTTCTACTTTAGGAAAAAATGTTTTTCATTATAGTAATTTTATTCAATTTTTTTTTTTTTTTTTTTTTTTTAAATTAATAGTAGCTGAAATACAAATTTGTAAAATAAATAATTCGATAAAATTCTTATGTTGTTGTTAACCTAAAAATTTTTAGAAGTTATAAACCGAGTAAATTCGAAGATATATCGAATTTTTGTCGATCGGCAACAATGTTTCAAGCTTTTAAAAATCTTAGAAATGCAGTATTTTTTTTATTTAGATTAATATATGGTTTTTTAGTATTAGATTCACCGACTGACTTTTTTTTTCATTTTTCGACTGAAAACTTAAGTGATACCCTTTTTCAGTATATAAATATCATTCAACTTTCAATACAAGTTTAATAGTTATTTCATAAAAATCCCTCGCTCAATGTGTGTATGTGTGTGTGTGTGAGATTTTGTTGTTGGTTGTGTGCGCCTTTCAAGGGTCAAATTGTAAACGAAATACGAGCACTAAGGGATCCCCTACGCCCCAACATCCCATCGCATCATCGCATCGGCTTTGGCATCGGCATCGGGAACAGCAACGGCATCGACATCGACATCGACATCAGCATCGACATCAGCATCAACATTGGCAGCGTTGTTGCCTGCTTTTGATGGCCTGTCGACAACAACAACATTGACAACAACAGTACGGACTGTTGCTGGCCACAAGGATATGTAGGCGTCATCGCAGTGTCAACTGCCAACTGCCAACTGCCAAATGCAAACTGGCAACTGCCAAATGTTGCCAGCTCTCTCCTGTTCCCATTCCCATTCGCATTCGCATTTGCTTTCACATTCGCATTCGCACTCTGGGGACAATGTTGTCGATGTGGCCAGTTGGATCACTGGACCGTATCATAGCAGGGGACAGGGTCGTTTCCAACATCCAGTCAATGCATTTTCAGCAGCCACTGGGTGGAAATTACTGCACGGTTCTGTACTGGATGTGATGTTACGGCTACGGCTGGGCCACGCCATGCAACGGCACGTACACAGATAGAAATCAAACACATGAATACACATAAATACACACATAAACACACAAACACACACACACACACACACACACACACACACACTCATATACGAATACAAAATATTTGACAGCTGCAACTGAAACTATGGATCCGAAAAACGCTCGTACAGGGAAAACTGTGAAATAGATCCCTGAGATATATTGATAGTAATATTGTATATCATGCATATATCTATACATATATAGATAGAAAGTTTTGATATCTATACATACTGTATTATAGAGACCGTATTCCTGCATAATTGCCCTCATTGCCAGAAATATGTATTCCAACCAGGAAGTCTGAATTTGAGATTTCGTTGCACGTTTACATTGCGCCTTGCGGTAGCTTAAAGTGTAGTAATTCCTTTCGCATTTTCCCATGCTCCTCCAAGCGCCTGAAGTTCTGTCTGTATGTGTGTGTGTGAGCCACAAATGGGTTTTAGCTCGCTTCAGTGTCGCCCTTTTCTTGTGGTTCTTGGTGTTGTTGCTGTCGTTGTTGGTGTCGATTTGGGTTTGGGCGTTTTTTTTTTTTTATGGCATAGATTATCATAATTATTGTAATACT
Source organism: Sphaerogastrella javana (assembly GCA_037040025.1). Taxonomy (NCBI): domain Eukaryota; kingdom Metazoa; phylum Arthropoda; class Insecta; order Diptera; family Drosophilidae; genus Sphaerogastrella; species Sphaerogastrella javana. Next base: position 3,246 of record JBANCZ010000502.1, read on the forward strand.
TTTGCCTGGGTTGACTTTGCTGCCAACCACCCGGCAAAAGCGTCGCTTCGCATCGTGTCGTGTCTCCTCATAGCCCACCCACACCCAGAACTGACAACCGACAACCGACGGCCCACACTGCACTCCCGCACCCGCTCTCTTACCCACTCCCGCACCCTTACCCGCACTCAAGCTCACACCCACACACTCAGAAAGCCAGCCCAATCCAATCTGAACCAATCCAGTCGAATCGCATACAACCCAACACCCCTGAGCTCTGCTGGGTATTGGTGTCTCGTTGGGCTTTTGAGCTTCAGTGATTTGCATTTTTTTTATGTTTCATTTTTTCCTCATCTCCATCTCCATTGCTGCTTCTTCTTCTGCTTTTTTGGTTGTTCAGTTCATGTTGTTGTTGTTGTTGCTGTTGTTGTCTTCTTTACATATTTATGTGCGCTTCGCTGGCGTTGGAGATTGAGGGCTAAAGATAGGGATACATAGATACATATTGATGACCTGTGTGGCATTAAGTTGTTGTTGTTGCAATTGTTGTTGTTGTAGTTGTTGTTGTTGCTGTTGGTGTGGCTACTGCAACTGTTACAACTCCCCCGGGAGCCTAACCCAAAGACCTGGGCGACCAGTTAGCATCTGTTATGAAAAAACGTTACGCAAACCAACGCGGGGCCACAAACAACAATTATTTGCTGGATCATCAAGAGTTGCTCATGTCGTTGTCGTAGTTGTTGATGATGTTGCTGATGTTGCTGATGTTGTTGCTGTTGGTACTGTTGCTGCTGATGATGATGATGACGATGTATCGCACTGCAGTTGCTGTCTCGCCCCCATGCGGCGCTCTCGATCAATGGCTCAACGGGGTTTACATCTTGGCGGCTCTTTGGGCGCCTTGTGCTGAAAAGATCAATCAAATTGCCTTTCAGCGCCAACAATGGCAATGATGAGTTTTTGATTGAGCCAAGTCAAGTCGAGTCGAGTCGAGTAGAGCCCGAGCTGAGTGCCATAACATGATATGTTGTCTGTTATGTATTTATGATGGTCCATGCTCTCTAGCCTGATCCGAAGCCATAGTCACAGACTCAGCCTTAGCCTCAGCCTCAGCTCAATCGCATTGACAGCCACTTGTATTTGCTAACAAACAAATTGCAACATGTGTCTACCTTTCACAGACTCTACCCCTGGCCTTCGCTCTAACCCTGCCCATCTTCTTCTCCCCTCTCGAGCATCTCTTTCGCTGTTTGCCTGCTGTCAACTCAGACACACAACCCCGTCGAGCCCACTTGTTTCTGTTGCAATATCGGCAGCAGCAGCAGCAGCCACTAAACAAGTGACCTGAAGGTCTCTACGGGTGTTTTCCCATTCGCATTCGTATTTGCATTCAAATTCACTCCCCTTTTGTTCGTTTTACACTCACACATACCCCATATACATACACGCGTGCGTTTATTTGCAGATTCGCTCGCCCGTGTGCAATGCAATGCATGGAGTGGTCTGATGCATCAGAAGTACCACAAGGACCCTGAGCCTGGACACTTCTGAAGTATGTTGGTACAGCAGCTGTGTTAATGGTGTTGCCGGTAGGGGCCGTCCATATGTAGCGCTCTGAGTACACACAGTTGAGAGTTGAGAGAGAACCCTATTGGCAACAGGCTGCTCTACACATCAAACAAATTGTCCCATTGACATCAACAGTACCACACTGTGTTCGTCTTTCTGTGCGCGTAGAACATTAAACACAGTATTCGTTGAAAAAAGAGGTTATTTACAGAATTATTCAAGCCAGATATCTCGAGTACAATTTAATTTCATTGGTTACTATTTTGTTTAGAAAATATTGTGCAAAGACCATTTGGGTTTTACAGAAGAAGGCGTGGCAGACTCCGTGAAGTATATAAGTTGAATGAACCATGCCCGTTTGACACCAAACTATCTGTCTTTCTGTTTGTTTGTCCGTCTTTATAGACACCTAAATCTGGCACATTTTTTTTCATACACCATTCATCTTTGGCATAGACATATTTTTATTTTATAGATAACGCTAATCTGCATATAAACTTGGGTAGAGAGTATGCGATACTACTTGCAAATCCATACCCTGTTAATTTAATTCATTGTAATAGGCGCAATTTTAAAAATAGATCCCCAATACTAGGGACTAAGCCCGATAGTATGGACACTGAGTGTAGTTTATTCGGCAGAGTATAGTATTTTCGAAACAGTATAGATTTTTTTCGGGCAGTACCTTACTTTAGGTGTATAATCCTACATTCAAATAGTCAGGCGGATAGATAGACATAATCGGCTGGGATTGTCATCTCAATTAAGAATATATATGCTGCATTGGGTCTTCCACGACTCCTTCTGCTTATTACACACTATGGTTTAAATTTAATATTTTAGGCTACCCAATTGAGTACAGATATCCAAAATTTGAAACTTTATTTCCCTACAGAGTGAAGGAACGTTCGTTCCAAATATGAATGGTGTATGTTTTGCAGTATTCAAAATCTAAGTGTTCATACAGATCGGTAAACAGATAGACAGAGAGGTGGACAGATTGTATACGATTAGTTAAATAATTAGAAATATATCCTGAGTTCAGAATGTATTAGTATCGTATAGGTGAAAAATAAATCAAAATCTGTAAGTTTTGTATACGCACATAAACATATACTAGCAAAGGTTATATAAGTTTGAAATATTATACATAAGTGAAAATACTATAATGCATAAATAATACTATTCTACACTGGAAATACTAAACATAGAGACATCAATGATCGACTCTATTATTGATATTGTTTTTTATATTAATAAGTAGCATTCATTTGAACATACATATATATATATAATTAATATATGCACATCATATATTTATTATAAATAATATTATTAGAAATCCGATTTCAATTTAATCAGTTGTTTTCTATAGTTTCAATAATATTAAACGGTCAATTAGGAAAGTATAAAACAGTTATTTTATACTCATGGTGTCTTATGCAACTGGCACACTTGGAAAGATTCTTTGTTTCCAAAGATTACATTTATATACATATATATTTTGAAAATTTATAAAGTTTCATCGTTTAGTGGTTGGCTGGTTAGACAAACCGTCCTTAAGGCAAATATGTATATCAGATGGGACTGCGCCCCATTTGCACTGCTGCCTGGTTTGTCTGAGTCCGTTTCAGACACTCTCTGTGCGTCTCCGTCGCTGTCACCAGCTCCGCCTCTGTCACCGTAGTTTCAGTCATTGACTTTGGCATTTGGCAATTGCATTTAGCGCCAAATCAAATCGTCTGATAATCACGTTACAAAAGCCAAATGCGCCGAAATTAAAGGCAAGAACCGGGTCGCACCGCATGTGGGCTTGCGATGGCACTGGCACTGGTACTGGCACTGGCTCAGCAATTGGAAGGGTCCACAAGTCGGGTCAACCCCACAAAAGCCAATGCCAAAGCCGCAGTTAAAGGCAAAACACCAGACACAACAACGACAACAACAGCGACAACAACAGCGACAGCAACAGAAACAGCGACAACTATAGTGACTGCGATATTGTGCCTCCCCCAGCCAGTTGGATTGGCACGGAGTACATGCTGTGATTTTCGGGCAGTATTCCCGCTGGGATCAGAAAGATGCGCTGCTGACATCGCTTGGTTGGTTTTGACATGGCTCGTGTTTGTTTTGCCGCACAGGGACATGTGCAACACTCCGGGGCATATATGTGTACATATGCCATTCAGTTTGGAGTGTGTATTTCACGGCCCGTCGATCTCTGTCCCCGTGTGCCCATGCCCATATCCATACCAATGCCCACAGCCCTCTCCCTTCCTTTTTCCCTCTTCAATCTCTCTCGCTGTTGCTGTTACCCTCACTCTCAGCATCACCCTCAGTGTTACCGTCACCCTCACCCTTAGCCACTCGACTCGGGCATACAACCCTCGCTGGGCACTATTTTGTTTGTATTTAGATTGCATTACTAAGCAAATTGCGGAAAAATTAGCGGCTGATTTGGGGATCATCTAATTACAGAGACAATCGCCCATATATCACATTACTTTGATTTCATTCCAAATTGCTCTGGCTGGCCGGCCCTCCGCATTTCAATGTGCCATATGCGGCCCCGCAATGCATCTGTATCGTTTTCGATTAGCCCGGAATGACAAATAGAGCGGTCCTCCGACTTACACTCACCCTGGACTGTTGTGAGCGATACTGTGTGTGTGTTTCAAGAACAGACCTCTTTAAACTAAGTCTGAAACTACAACTTCTAATAGCAACATGAATATAATAGTCATTGTCATAGTAATATTATGCAAATTTGAGCATCAAAGCCAAAGGAAAATTCATGGGAAAGTGTTAAAATGTTTGTAGTGTAACAACTGTGGAAACTTTGACGAACATTTCAAATATGACACTTTTATTTGTATCGCAGTGTAGTAACAATTTGGAGTATTACCAATTTGCATAGCCTTCCAGCTGTATTCTGTGAATATTTATAAAACTTTGTTATCTAGTCTATAATTTTGAAAATTTAATTTTTGTATTTGTTACGCTGTTACTAAAATTTAAAGTTTTACATATTTGCATAACCTTCTTGTTTTGATCTATCATAGGTAAAACTATGTGCTAGTCTACATAAAATTCTTAAATAATCCAGTATTCTTTCACTTAGACATTTGTTCATATTCAACCATTTTTCTGGTATTTTATAAACTCTGGAGTACTTCAGAGCTAAGTATTTTTTATTTTCTTTTGACAAAGAGCATAGGAAGTTCGGTGTTTGCTTGAGTTGAGTAGTGAATAACTTGCAGCTCTCTTGCCAAAAAACCACTTGAGTAAAAGTTAAACAAGTCGATATGGAAGCTGTCCTTGCCTCTTTCTTGTTCCATACCCGTCCCCGTCCTAGTCACCGTCTCCATTTCTATCTCCGCCTTCGTCTTCGTCTTCGTCCTGGTTTCTCGGTGCTTGTCTTTAACTGACTTTCTCTATACCCACCCCAGGCTTAGCTGCTGTCATTCCGTACCAGCGCAGTTTGGAACATTTTTGTTGTATTTCCGTTTTTCAGTTTTTAACAAAACACAGCCGCAGGCGATTTTCCAAAAATGATTTCGGAATGAGTTTTCCCTCTGTAACTGTATGTGTGTGTGTGTGCAAAAGTTACAAAAGTGATTCAGGCATAAACAGAGGCAGATAGACGGACGGGCAGGATAGGACGGATGCACGGATGCGGATGGGGTGCTCCGAAGGGGAAGGCAGCGACACAACGACACAAACGTCAGGACTAGCTGACAGTTAGTCAAAATGGCTGCCAGGCTCTTGTTGTTGGTGTTGTACTACTTGCGCCCCAATTCGGCAAAAGTCTTTGAAGACGTCTGACGGGGCTTGAAGTTGTTGTCGTTGTTTTTATTGTTGTTATGGCAGCTACCTGAACCAAAGCTCAATGACAATTTCTAGGCAAGCTAAAAAAATAAAACACTAAAAAAGAAGCAACGAATAAGACACAGCGTAAGCAAAGCAGAGCTAATGGAAGACCCAGGGTCCGTCCGTAAGAGATATAGACAACCAAAAAGAGATAGAAAAATGGGTAGAGAGAGAGAAGGAGAGAGACTAGAGAGGGAACTAAGAAAAGGCGACTACTTGGCAATACGGGCAGGTGCGGGCCAGCCCATAGCTATTGGCAACGCAGCACAATTTCTTTGACTACTTTTACCAAGTCCTGCAACTTGATGTGATTCCTAAAGGGCATCTTCACTCTCCACTTTTACATTAACATTACCATTGCCACGCCGCATTTCATTCGCCCCTTCAATTGCGCCTGCAGCCAACAAAACAAAGCTAAACTAAGGAAAGGTAAGGTAAGGTAAGGAAAGGTACGATAAGAGTCGAGGCATAGGAACAAAAAAGAATGTAGATATAGTAATGAAAATAGAAATATATATATAAAGCCAGTTACAGGTTCTATTGTTTTCGAATGTCCTTGCTAAAGTTAAGTCAATGTTTTTTCTAGTGCCTCCTTGTCTCAGTTCTTGCCAAAACCATTGTATTCAAGTCATAAAAGTCACAAATCTGTCCGATACATTAGCCGTTTTAAAATCTAGGAACTACCAATATAAATTGCATATGTAGTTACATATGTGTATACTTTATGCATATACATACGCATACATAAATCAATATCATGTTTTATTATGATTTTGAGTATTATTTCCATATTTTTATGGTTTATAACAACTATAGTAACTGAAAGAGTAAATTCGTTTCATTTTAAAGAACTTTCGTGGAGGTAATTTTTTACGTCACATGTACCTACTCTAATAAAATATGTCTAACATATATGATTGTATTTAATATATAGAGGGATTAAATAAACTATATATAATAGACACGCTATTAAATTGACAATTCTGTCTGACATATTAGCCGTATTTGAATCTTGAAACTTCCAGGAGTTATGTCTAAATATAGTAACACATGCTCTTATATATTAAAATTTAGTTCATGGTTTATAAGAACTATTTTTCTTTAATCAAAATACTGAATTTGATCCATTTAAAAGGACCTCAGTAGAACAGTTCAATAGTATTAAATTTGTATAACATATTTGATTGTATTAAATATATAACATTTGAAATGGATCTTAGTCTACTAAATATGATATCTTTAAAAATTCTACAAATTAAATATAATCGAAGAAGTTATACAAATGTCACAAATCTGTCCGATATATTAGCAGTATTTAAATCTTAGAGCAACCAATTTAAATTGCATATGCAGATGTTTTTAATGCATTTCAATAGTACGTTTTATAATATTATATCACGTTAATGTTGAATTTCAATATTTTTACTATAAATATATATTTTTAGCAAGATTTTTACTATACGGCTTATAAGAACTATGTATATGAATTTAAACATTGAATTTAAGCTCTTTTGATGATCATTAGTAATTTACATTATATCTTATTAAATTTGTATTACATAATTGATTATATCTAAAGTATAGAATGTTTAAAGCTACCTTATATAACTGAGCTATAATAGATGTCCAATCTATAAACGTATATATGTGTATATAAACTTGAAGCATTTGCTGGCAATGACAATAGCACTTTTTTGTTGCGATTTTTTGTTTTTTGCTTAGCTGTTGTGTATAGGTGGCATTAAAGGAGCTGAAGGCAGTTGGAACTGAGCCGGAGACCAAGGCGGAGACTAAGTCTGTGACTAAGGCGGAGACTGAGGTGAAGACGGTGTCGGCAGCCTTAAGAGACTTGGTCTGTTATGTGCTGAGTCTTTGGTTCGCTTTCCTTTGCTTTCCTTCTGCTGCGTGAAAACTCATTCAAAGTTGAACGCAATTTTTCTTTCAGCATATATGTATGTATGCACAAAAGAACACAAAAGTAGTCTCTGTACGTCCCGCCCACTCCACCGCCCCCTTTCTCCATATATCTCTCAGGCTCTGACAGGGTTTCTTTCCAGTTTACCTTGACGCGCTTTATGAGATTGCTGCTGCTGCTGCTGCTGTTGGTGCAAAGGCAAACGAAATGTGTATAAAAATAAAAAATGATAAAAGTTGGCAGATAAAAATTACACACGCACACACACATACACTCACACACACACACACACACTCACACACACATACAGAGCTGTATTGCTTGCCAAATCACCTGCATACAAAATGGCGTCGACTCCACGTACCAAAACTCAATTCCAAGCACCTACACCCAACCATTCCAACCACTCCAACCACTTCAAACACTCCAACTCCCCCGCCACCCACCACCCACCGCATTTGCAGCAGTCGACAAGGCTGCAACAACAATAACAAGCAAAAGGAAAAGAAAAAGCAAAAGTACAAGCGAAAGAAAAAGAAAAAAAATATAAAAGAAAAAAAAAGAAGAAGTTGGGAATTGTAATTTTTCTTGGTTCATTTCCTTTGCCATTTTCCTTTCGTTTTATTTTTTCTCTTTTTTGCTTGCTCTTGCCTTGCCGCTTTTGCTGCTCGTACTGAGCATTACGAATACTTTCAGGGACAATGGACCCCATTTGCATTGGGGCAGCTAAAAAAAATAGATGTCCTGGCTATACAATTATTTACAATATTTAAAATTAGTTTCTTTTCTTTCAATATAATTTCATGATAGTGATATGATATAAATGATTTAACTTGATAAACAGAAAATTCAAAGTATATTGTCCTGAATTGTTCCGATTTATCTGATAATACGTGTCAAGGTGCTAGTGCTACCAAGTTATTTCATCTTTCGATTCATCATAATGATACAATTATTATGATCTATGAAATCTGATTTGACTAACATAAAATCTACAGAATTTTTTCCAGTGCTAAAAATTGTCCAAATTTATCCGATAATTTCTATATGCGTATAACGGTGCTGGTGCCTCCAAGCCTTGCCGTTAAACATCTCTCGACTGATGATAATGATATAATTATTATGATCTATGTGACCTGATTTGATAAAATCTTTAAAATTTTTCCATTCTCCCAAATTTATTCGATAATCCTTCTATGCGAACTATGGTACTGGTGCTACCAAGCCTTGCCATTTAACACCTTCCGATTCATGATAATGATATAATACTAATGATCCATGTGATCAGATTTACCAAACATAAAATCTATAGAATTTATTGCCATTGTCCCAAATATTTTAAATTTATCTGATAATCCTTCTATGCGTACCATGGTACTGGTGCTACCAAGTCTTGCCATTTAACATCTTTCGCTCTGCCTCTGCTCCGCTCGTTCAGGATGCCTGTCTGCTTTACTCTTTGCTCTGTTTACTTACTGGCCGAGTCGTTTATATTGCCGCCCCAACCACCACCCCCCGGTGCCCTTAGTCATCCGTTGTATGGGTGGGGTAGTACGCCTTTGTGCACATTATTCTTGTGCCACTGTGCATCTCGTTGTTGTTGTTGTTGTATACTTCGACTACTTGGGAAATTGTTCATGATTTTTCTTTTGCTCTCATGCATGGTATACATTTGTATGTGTATGTGCGTGTGTGTGCGTGTGTGTGCATGTCTATGCATGTCTTAGTAGCATATCTAGAGAAGAGTAGAAGCTTGTCTGCGTTTTATTTGGCTACTTTTCGCATGTAGCTCAAGCACACTGCAAACGATCTGCCTGGGTTTTCTGATGGTCAAATATTTATATAAAAAATTTTAAAAATTAAAACAAATGTATATATATATATATATATATATATATATATTTAAATAAATATGTATATATAGTGTATATATAAAATATATATATATATTGTTTTTATTTCTAATAAATTTATAATAAATATCTGCAAATCTTAGTAACTTCTGCAGTGCATTCCAAAGGTCGATATAGCCCATCATATAGTTAATTTGACTTATTTTGTTTATTTTTACACACACACATATATATGTATATATACACACACACAGGCACACATATTTGTTAAATCTCTCCATCTCTGTTACTCACGTACTGGTTGTCTTGCTGTCTTTATCTTAAACCTCTCCCCCTTTCTCACAATTTGGATCTGCTTCTATTATTATTATTTTTTCTTTTTCTTTTTTTGTGTTTTTACTTTTTTGCGTATTTTCATGTAGAACATAATTTATCTGTTTGTAGAACGAATGATTTAAGGTGCATGTTCAACGAACTGAAGACGAAGCGATGACGGTACACGCTGCCAAGGCACAGTGGAACAAACTGCTAATTTAGCGGCGATTTATTAATAACATTCGCAAAAATGATTTGTTTTTTGTACGGTTGATTTTATTTTGTAAATAAATATTGCTTAATTCAAAACGAATTTTTTCTTTCAGTTTCCATTAAAAAAAATATATTTCGAATTTGGAAATTGTATAACGCTGCTCTACTTGAAATCTGGCTCATACGAATGATTCTATTTTGTGGATAAATATACTTTAAATCAAAATAAGTACAAAATGAATTTTATGTTTTAGTAATTATTTAAAAATTATATTTTTTTATCGTAAAAAAATGCTCTACTAAACATTTGGCCCGCTCGACTCTAAAGCAATGTTTTTAAACAATTTTGCCGCAAATTTTAAAGATGAAATGTGGCTTTAGCGGAGCTTAATCGACTGTTTCTCCCATTGTGCAGGTAAGTGAAGGATCGGGGAGCTGCTCCTTCAACTGGATGGCAGGATGAGATTTAGCGAATGGCGGCGACAGTCGCGTATGCAATTTAAATATTTGCATTTGTTTTTATCGTATTCTTATATTTGCTAGTAGTAGTAGAAGAAGTAGTAGTAGTAGTAGTAGTGGTAGAAGTAGTAGTAGTAGTAGTAGAAGTGGTGGTAGAAGTAGTAGAAGTAGTAGAAGTAGTAGTAGTAGTAGTAGTAGTAGTAGTAGTATTAGTAGTAGTAGTAGTAGTAGAAGTAGTTGTAGTAGTAGAAGTAGTAGTAGATGTCGTAGCAGAGGTACTAGTAGTAATAGACGTAGTAGTAGTAGAAATAGTAATTGTAGAAGGAGCAGTAGTGGTAGTAGAAGTAGTATAAGTAGTAGTAGTAGTAGTAGTGGTAGTGGTAGTAGTAGTAGTGGTAGTAGTACCACTAGTATTAGTATTAGTAGTAGTTGTTGTAGATTAGTAGTAGTAGTAGTAATACCAGTAATAGTAGTAGTAGTAGTAATAGTAGTAGTAGTAATAGCAGTAGTAGTATCTTTATCCCTCTCTTCTTGCCTCTTTTCGACCTCTCTCTTCCTTTGCTTTTCATCAATGTCTGAGTGTGCCGAATCGATTATTTAGCACGTTCAATAACCGATAAGCGATGCGACATTGATTCGATTAAACCCCCCTTCCCCATCTCTATTCATCTTTCTGCTATTTGTTTAAATTTTCGCTAATTTGGCGTTTAATTAAGTGTTTAAGGCTTCAAGCGTTTTATTAATGCAATATTGTTATTATTATTATTTTCCGTTTCTCTTTCTTCTTCTTTTTGTGTATTTTTGGCCATGTTACAATTTGGCGGCAATACAAGTCAAAATATTTATAGCATTTTGTTATTAAATTTTCAATTTGAAATTCTGTTGATTATTTTTTTTATGACTGTTGTAGTTGTTGTTGTTGTTGTTATTAAAGCCAAGTGCGAGCTTAAGCTTAATTTTATTAAGCATTAAAAAACAAGAGCCGCGCACAGTTCACTTCATATTTTGCGCTTGAAGACCTTCAAGCAATAAGGTAGTATCAAGGGAGGGGGCGGGGGGTAGGTGTGTGTGTGAGTGTGTGTGATTGCAGCTATAGGTTTCACTCGACTGGACACGCACTTAATGCGGAACTGGATGAAGAACTCGGAAGAGCTAGCACGAGGGCCAAAACCTCGGGCGGCGCTCTTCTTCTTGCTTTGTGGCTTTTTCTTTTTTTCGTTTCTGTTTTTGTTTTTGTTTTGGTTTTATTTTGTCTTTGGGGCACGGCCTCTTGATTAATTACATGAAATCAGTTGGACTAATGGCGCCTAATGTAAGGCACTTCCACTTGTATTATAGGTATTCATAGACAATTCCGCTTCCTAGTTTCAATTAGACATCAATTGTGCAACACAGCAGAAGCAACAGCAGCAGCTGTCATCATTATGGCGAATGGAAATACATACGTATATATGTATAGTACTACAGAATAAGTCTATGGCTCTACATTGATGATATTACAATTACAATGTTCAATTTCAATTCGCATTAATAACGCTGATTCACTTGATGTGCCTCAACCTCGTCATATCATCATCATATCATCTTCATATCATCATTATATCATGTTCATATCATCATTATATCATATTCATATCATCATCATATCATCTTCATAGTATTATCATCACCATATCATTGATTTATCACAATCTTCATCATCATATCATTATCATATTCATCCTCATATCATACACATCTTCATCGTCATCTTCATCCTCATATCATAGTCATCTTCATCGTCATCTTCATCATCATCTTCATCCTCATATCATAGTCATCTTCATTATCATCATCTTCATCATTATATCCATTATAAACGACAGATCAAAAGCTTTCGATTGTCTAATGCATAAAAACATTAGACAGATTCAAGTTTGCCTTTTTGTCTATAATTGTTCTATAATACCTATATATAATATTCCATATATTCCGTATGTATAACAGCTTAGATGAACATCTGGCCAGTTGGAGCTGCCAATTGACTTGACAACAGCTGTTCCAGTTCAAGCACAGCCAATGCCAATTAGACACGATTGCCATTAGGCAATTGCCCAACTGGGCCGAAAGGAACGGCAAAGGGTCGAGTGTGTTCTAGCCATGGCTCATGTGAATGCAATGCAATTCGATTCCAATTCCCATTCCATGCAATGCAATGCAAATAATGCCAATTCATGTCAATTAGGTGCAGTCCATGGCCATAGCTACTACCTGCCCTTCTCCTCTTCCTCTTCCACCTTCCCGCTTCCCTTTGCTGTCATTTAATTGAATTTAGTGCTACGAAAGTAGTTAGTCTACGCTGTATTAATTATTATCTTGCGAATTAAGTGTACTAAACATGTCTACAGTTCAACTAGCCTAGGCTAGGTTCAATTAAATTACATTTTCCAGGTTATGCAGCTGGTGGTTATTTAAACAAGCGTCTGCCGCTGCTGCTGCTGTTGCCAAGTGCACTTAGTTACACTAAGCTACTAAACCATGAGAATTTAATTTGAATGCATACACTCATTTTAATCCGTTAGCTTTATTTATTTTCTTTAAGCTATAACTATTCCCATTTTACTCTCACTGTTTTACACCTTTTCTTTTTTTTCATCTCCTTCTATTACCCTAATTTTATCTACATTCTGTTAACTCTTTATGTTAGTACATATTTCACTCACTTTTCCTTTCACACACCCTCTCTATTTCTTTCACACACACACTCTCTCTCTCTCTTACACTTTATTTTGCATTTAAAATTTTATATTATTTTATTCTTGTAATATTATTTTTATTGTATTCTTGTATTGATTGTATTTTTTTTTTAATTTCTTTATTTTCTATACATTTATTTAACTTTTTTATTTTTAACAAGTTAAAAAATAAATTAAACTCATACATAATTATGAAATTGAAAATAATAATCTAAGTTTATATTCATAATTAATAATTGAAAAAATTCATCTCAATTTAAATTCATAATTAATAATCAAAATTATAATCTAAACTTAAATTCATAATTATTTATTGAAAAAATAATATAATTTAAATTCATAATTAATAATTAAAAATAATAATCTTAATTTAAATTCATAGTAAATAATTAATAATAATTTATAAATTTAAATTCAAAGTAAATTATTAATAATGATTGATTGCTTTTTCTTCCATCAAGTGCCTTAGTTATGGAGTTCTTTGTAATACCCAAAGCTTGTTGGGCAGTGTAACACTGTGCAAATTGTAACTAATTCGAATTTCAAATATGTGTCATTTGGACAACGCAACAAATTTTATTTGATTTTGTTGTCATTTTATTTTTATAGAGTTTTTGTTGTTGTTGTTATTTTGCTGCATCCATCTGTTGTTGAGTTATGAATGCAAATGCGCAATGCAAACGACAAGTAACGCTGACAGTTGTTGCAATTTTTTTTTTATGAATTTTTTGCATCTATCGATGTAGTGCATCAGCAGCAACAGATGTGCTCCAGCAGCAGCAACAATAACAGCAACAACAACAACAACAACAACAAAATTAAACACGATTGCAGGCAAACACGATTTAAGTCAAATTGAACGTATTATATGTTTAATATTACGAGATTATATAGATAGAATATATAAGTTTATATGTCTATAAGCCATAACTTAGACTTGCATACATTAACAGGGCAGCTGTAGGCTAACAACATTGTGCATCAAATGGTCGGTGGGGGAAGGGGGAGGGGTAGCTGCACTCTGAGGCCAAATGGTAGCCATTTGAATGATATTCATGAGTTTCCCTTTCTTGCTACTAATTGGTGTTAAATTGCAGTTAGTTAAATGGTTGCACTAGCAAATGTAAATATGCTGGAGATGGGAAGCGGGGCAATGAGAGGGGAAAGGGGTATATGAGCAGCCCGCTTGTCTAGGGCACAGCTGTGCGCGTGTCATATTAACCGAGAATGAGAATGCGAATATGAATGCGAATGTGAATGAGATTTATATTTATATATTTAGCTATTAACGCTTGGTGACTGTGGCAACAGCTGGCAGCGTTTATCACACACAAACATACACACTCACTCACACACAAACACACTCAAACACTCACTCACACACAAACACACTCAAACACTCGCTCACACACATGCTAACCCCCCTTGAGCAGATCTGCTGCAAATGCCGCCCCCTTGTCAAACACAAACGGCATGCCAAATGATTGATAGATGTATATAAATATTTAAAAAAATAAAAAAAAAAATTAAAAAAAATAAAAAATAAATGCAAGCGTTCGATTCAAGCGCAAATTATGCAATAACAATTGAATTGCAGAATTATTTAGTACCCAAGCAGCAGCAACTGTAGCAGAGGCTCTTCCATATCAACAGAAGCAACAGCAGCAGCATCTCTGATGACTCATTTAAATGCAAATTTCACACAAATATTTTGTGGTTTTTTTGTCGTTTTTGGTTTTGTTTATTGTTTCAATTTTGTTGAATTCTTGTGCGAATTCTTAGGAAATTTCGCACATAAAAAATACTCATACAATGAAAACGCAGCTGGCGCCAGCAAAATAAAAAAAATAAATACAAAGAAACAGTTGAAGCATATGGCAAATTCTTTTTTCATCGACTTTCAATATACTCTAACTTTGCTAAATTATAATTTATTTTAATAATCATTTATAATAATAAATATGCGCTGGAACAGCAAATTTCCACTCAAGACTAAATAATAAAATGTTGTGTCCTTTTTCCCATACTATCATCCAAAAGTAGAAAGAGAAGAACAAAGCAAAAAAGAAGAACAACGAATTCCAAAATTAGAACAATACTTACAATATGAAGAAGTATGAAGAATTTCTTATTTCTAACTATCTTAGCATCAGTTGAAAAAAGTTGAAAAAGGAAATAAATGTCTAAATGAAAATATAATAAAAGGAAGAGTTTTGATATGAATTATTTATAAATAGGGAATTTTTTAAATAATTTTAAACGAATAATTAATAATAAAATTGAATATAATAATAGAATATAATAGATTATATATATAATTTTAGTTTACAAAGGGAAAAGTAAGGGAATTTATGAATCGCATTGAACTTATATGAAAATGAGTTGGTTCTTGTTTTATTGAAATTTTATGGCAAAAGTTTTTGTCTTATTTCTTCATTGTTGTGGTCTTTTGTTGTAGATTTGTTTTGTTGTTATTGCTCTTACTATTGTTGTTGTTATTATTATTGTTGTTGTTGTTCTTTTATATGTTGTTGTTGCTATTGTTGTAGGTGTTTAGGAGTTTTGAGCGTGACGTATTTGTTGTTGTTGGTTGGTCAATGAACGCGTTTGTTTATAAATGATTTCCAGTTTTTCATTCGTCTCAAGTTGCTTGTTTTGAAAACCATCAAATTGTATAATTTAATTATGAATAGTTTTATTTATAAACACGCATAAATTGCTACTAATAAACGTTAATTTCAGTTCAGTTCAGTTCATCACAACTTCTTTTTCGTTTATCGTTTTCGTTTTGTTTTCATTGGATTTTTTAGCAATTTTTGATCATTTTATAGCTAAATTATAGCAACTTGTGGGTGTTATGAATGTAAAGATTTCGTTTTCTTATAGCCAAAAGTATACTTGCCTTGTTGTATTACCTTAAACAGAAACAGAACACAATACACTACACTAGATTTAAATTTTGTTTCTTTTTATGCAATGCAAAAATGTAAAATGCATTTGTATTTGTTTTTTTTTTTCAATGCACTTTGAAGAGCAACAAGTTGATATTTTTGAGATATTTTTTTTTAAACTTTTGTCAAGTATATAGTTTGATTTACGCGAACAAAAACTGATGAGCCGCCACTGCCGGGCAACGACAAACGTCAACTGTCAGTCAATGGGTCGACACTCGAAGCGTTTAATGGCCAAATAAATGCGACAAGCTTCAAAAATGTGAGTGCGAGTGCGAGTGTGAGTGTGAGTGCAGGCTCATCAATTTTTCATTTAATTCAAATTTAGCTAGTTATGTACGTGTAGAGCGAACGATCGAATGAGAGAAGGAAAGAGAGGTACATAGAGAGAGAGAAGGAGAAAGAAACGGAGAGAGAGAGACAGAGAAGGAGAGAGAAACGGAGAGAGAGAGACAGGGAGAGAGCGAGAGAGATAGAGAGAGAGAGAGAGAGAGAGAGAGAGGAAGAGCAAGGCAGAATGTGTGTAAGTTCAGCCGAGGGGCAGTCGAAACCAGCGCGACGAATTCTTATTGCCTTGCATTCCGTTCGCCATGACGTGCAGTCGATGACGTGGCAGCACACACGCACACACATACCTACACACTAATATGTAAACAGTGTTGCCATGTCACGTACAACCGAAATATTCTCAGCGTTACGATTTGTGTGCGTTTGTGTGTGTGCTTCGATTTAAACGTCTTACGTGCCAAAGCTGTCAATGAACAAAAGCTTTGCCATTTGGCAGCGATGGCAGCTGCATGGTGACAGTGGAGGCAGTGACAGTAGGGGGGGAGGCGTTTGTAATTGCTTAGCTACCGCATACACTTGAGGCTGCCAGGCTGCCAGCTGCTCGCAGAGGTCAGTCGATCTAAATAATAAAATAAAAGAATTTCTTGGTAAAGCCTAGAAGCAAGCAAGCGTTCGTTGTCTAAGTCTTTCGTTTTTGTTGTTCCAGTATGATGCATTGCCGGAAGCCAAACGAATTAGAGAGGGGGAGAGGGAGTGAAAGAGGGAGAGTTGAACTGTCAGGCTTGCCATGGGCTTGTCACTATGCATAATTTATAATTATTAATATCGGTTTAATAGTTTTTTTCCTTCTTAAGTGTCTTTACTTTCAAATGTGCAAAATCAAAGCAGAGGTATGGGAAAAACCGCAACCGGCAGACTTATGCTAATTAGCATGGCTTATAAACTGTCCCCAAATTGCCAGCTAGTTAAGTGAACTAATCCGTTAATAGAATGGCACACACACACCAACACACGCACACACACTCACACTCACACTCTTTAAATGATTGATACGCTTAGCAAATGCCGAATGCAAACCAGTTCATACACTGTAATTGAGCTCAAGATATTTTTATTTTGATATTTTTTTCTCGTATTTATGTTGAGCTTGGCATCAGATCATTCATAAATTTCAGTTTTAATTATGCGAACAAGCCAAAATTGGCGAAATATACCTCACAGAGATTTCTGCTTATATAATTAATTATAAGCATTTTATATGCAAAGTATGAATATATGTCGAAGAGATAGAGAGACGGAGAGACAGAGAGACAAACAGACACAGTAGCAGCACCAAATTTGCTCAAATGACAGTTCCAGTTTGAAATTCTCAGTGATCTTGAGGCGCTTGATATGACTATTGATACATATTGATAAGCGGGGCCAGGCCAAATGATAAGGCGGCCAGGGCTAAAGTTAAAGCTGAGACTGAAACTGAAACTGAAACTGAAACTATAACTGAGGCTGTTTGTAGCTACTGCTACTGTTGATGCTTAAAGAACTTCCTGTAGCTGTAGCTGACATTGAGCTGGCCTAAAGCACGTAGACAGAAAAAAAAAACATTAAGCAAAAATATGGGTAATTGTGTCTGCCATTGTTGCTGCTTTTTTTTATCATTATGCCTGACAATTATTGTTTCACTTAACAACAAATTCTAGACAACAAAAACTGCCCAGGCCCACAGACGGCGAAGGTTCCACAACTAATTAGAAATTCTGAAACACACATCTCCAGCAAAAGCAACAACAATTGAAACAAAAGCCCATTTCAGCCACATTTCGACTACGGCTTAGTGTCACAGTGTCGCTTCATCGCGTCATCGCAACTGTCAGTTGTCAGTGTCATATGGTTTATGTTCCATTTGGAGGCACCTTGCGTACCACCGCACAAATATTCGTTTTGACTCAACTAAATATTAAAGTCTATTATTGCTAATTCTAATAATTTATGTATATTATTGTAGCTCAAAACTAAGGCAATAATTGAAGCACTAAACAGACTTACACCCACTCACACTCACTCACACTCACATATGACTGGGATGCTTTGTTTTCAAAGGATCGATACAAGCTTCTTCTTCTACTGCAGCTGCTGTTATTTGAGATTTTTCTGGTCCAGCTGTTGTTGTTGTTGTTTAAGCTTTTACTGCGGCAGCTGCTGCTATTTTGTTGTTTTTGCCGTTAATCTTCTACTTCTGCTCACTCTTGATACTGTATTTGTTTTTTTTTTGTACTTCTTTTCCTATTGTTGTAGCTGTTATTATTATATTCTTCTTGTTGCTGTTGCTGCTGCTTATGTTCTTGTTGCTCTTCCTATCCTTGCTGTTGCTGTTGTTATTGCTATAGGTGTTGCTGTTGTTATTCTTTTCTTCATCCTGCTTTTGCTGCTGCTGTTGTTCTTTCTGCTGCAGTTGCTGGTGTTCTTCCTGTTCTGTATTTTCTTGCTATCGATTTGCTATTTGCTGCTGTTGTTCCTGCTTAAGTTATTATTGTTGTTCCTATTCCATTTCATCTTTATGCTTCAGCTCCTGTAGCTCTTGTTGTTGTTCGTATCCTTGTACCTCTTCTTCTTGCTGCTGTTGTTGCTGCTGTTGTTTTTATTCGTCACCTTGCTTTTGTTGTTATTGTTGTTGCTCTTCTTATTCTCCTTACTGCTGCTGCTGTTGCTGTTGTTGTCGCTGTAGATGTTACTGCTGCTGTAGATGCTGTAGATGCTGATTTTGTTCCTCTTCTTCTTGCTGCTGCTGCAGCTACTGCTGTTGTGGTTGTTGCTGTTATTGTTGTTGCTTTTCTTATTCTTCAACTGCTGCTGTTTTAGCTGTTGATGCTGTTCTTGCTGTTTTTTGATTTGTGAATTCTTGCTGCTGCTGTTTCTATTGTTGATGTTATTGCTGTTGCCTTTTGCCCTGTGCTGCTCAACTTGGCACACGAACAAACGAACCAACGATGATTTATTGATTGACAGCAATGCGGAACCAGAGATTACGGCTTTCCTGCTCAAATGAGCTTTGCCGCCAAAAAGAAGAACGGTTTACCGCCTTAAACGCTTTTCGCTATACGCCGTACGCCGAATGCTGAACGCTGAACGATGAACGATGAACGGTGTAGATACGCCCGGAGCGACAACGCCCCATCTGCCAAATGGCAGGCGTTCATCGAAATGATCTAAACGCTCACCTTTTACTTATCGCTCTCGCTCTCTCTTTCTTTCTTTTTCTCTTTCTGTCGCTTTTGTTCTCAAAATGATGACAGCCAAAATGCCGTCAACAATTAAGGCTAATTCGACAGCAAAGCATTCGATCTTTTGCCTCGGCCTGCTGCCGAATATATTCGAAAAAATCAAACAATCATTAATCACAATTCGAGAGCGCTACAGCATGAATGAACGAGGCACAAGGGGGGTAGAGGTATAACACAAATTATTTGTCACACAAGCAAAACAAAACAATTTACTAATGAATACCCGAAAACGCTTTATACAGCGGGTCCAAGTTCACACACACACTCACACACACACACACACACATACATGAGCTGCTGGCATCAAGCACTTTGAGCTGCCGCCCTTAAATACCAAAATACAAAAAAAAATACGACCATTTGACCCGGAAGTGCGTTTTGCTATATGCTCTAACGGAGCAGTTCCATTTCCATGAGCATTACAATAAAAAACGAAATCTTAAACATAATACGAGCTTTAGTTTTAATACATTAAATGAGCAGTTAAAGCCTGAAATGTATATTTCTAATAGGATTTAACAGTTTCATAAAATTTTGCAAATTAAAAAATAAATTTTGCACGAATTATGCACTGGCACATACCCTGTAAAGTATTTTTAATATATATTAATAAATAATTATGGTATTATTTTAATGCTGCATTATTTTGTTTAATACTTCGTTTTGTATTGATATCGAGGCCCTTTCTGATCGAAGATTTCTTTTGTTTATCGATAGTTTTGCTTTGTACAATCTCTAAAGCATAATCACGACTCTTTCTATGCTCTTCGAATAATCAAGAATAAAATATCGTTTTCTATAATATTAATAAGCATGCCAGAACTATCGATTAATCTGTTGGCTTTATCGATAGTCGTGTTTACTCCGCTGCGGTTGCTTGCATAATTTTTAAATATTTCTTTTAGAACAATGTGCTCATGCTGTCTTCGCCTGCTTTTATCTGTATTTTAACACTTAATATTGCAAACATTTTTTTTTTGCCAATTTGCAATGTTTTTTTTTTTGTTACTGTTGTTGTTGCTATTTTTGGCGGCGTTTGTTTCGTTTCATTAATAGCCGCAAAATGATGCTGGCAAATTTAGCATTATTATTATTATTATTGTCATAGTTTGAGCTGTTGCTGTTGTTCTTTTTACCATTGTTGTAGTTTTTGTTAATGATATTGTCAGTGGCGTCGACACCACGTCAGCATCAAAGGCAGCAGCAGAAGTTGAGATAGAGAAGGAAAGGCAGAAAGTGAGAGGGAGTCAAAAGCAAAGGCAGCGTTAGAGTCGGA
This sequence comes from Sphaerogastrella javana, assembly GCA_037040025.1. Lineage (NCBI taxonomy): Eukaryota > Metazoa > Arthropoda > Insecta > Diptera > Drosophilidae > Sphaerogastrella > Sphaerogastrella javana. The sequence continues at coordinate 23,947 of JBANCZ010000502.1, forward strand.
AGGTATGGCAGAGATGGAGGCAGAGGCTTAGACACAGGGAGAGGGAGAGGCATTGAATGAGGGGGATTTAGAGGGAGAGGGGAAGTCGAAGTCGGAGTCGAAGTTGAAGTCGAAGTCGGTGCCAGGCATCAGGTGTATTATGCTTTATTGATTCTGAACGACTGTGCGGTCTTTAGCTTTTGTTATTGAACTGAGAAGTTGTGCAGGCTTGTTTTTCTTGTATGTTTCTTGAATAGATAAAAGATAATAAATAATTAAATAGCATTACAGTGTAGTTTTGTTTCATAATTCAATTTATCTTCAACATTTGGCTTCCGCATTTGTTTATGATTCGAACAAATGTTTATAAAACAGGTCACTAGAGCGTCATCGCATCGCACAAAGGTAAGCGTAATTAGTTAAATATTTTTGTCGAATAATTGTTTAATGCTAAGCAGCTAAAGTTATGCATCATTTAAGTGCAATTACTCAGAGCTTGGTTAGTTAGCATTTGTTAATGGAAAACTTCAAATTGGTTTTGCTCATTACAAAACTCCAAAGTTCTATGCACAGATTTATGGGCAAAGTTAAAAATAAAACAAAAAATAAATAAAAAGTTTCATTAGTTAACTATTTATTTATTTTAACTGTTTGCTCATCATTGGCATTGGCATCATTATCATCTATACTCCGCTTCCTTTTGCTGAATTCTGTATTTATTTTCATATAGTTTTGCCTATTTTTAGCCAAATTCGATATACACCGAGTACGTAGATTTAATGCTATTTTTATACATATAGAATTCACCACACAGAATTAAGGTATATATTTTTTTGTTATTTATAAACATGTAAAGACATAATGGCTACCAATTAGTTTTAACTTTAACTCTAAACTTTGTTTATTTCATTTTATTTTTTATTTGTACCACACACTTCCGCAACTGTGGGAAGTCAAGCTGCGGTTTATGGCTAGAAAAAAAGTTAGTTTTTATGAAGAAATTAAATGAAACAAAACACACAAAAATAGTCTCAATTTAGAACTTCATTTAAGTTGAAGATCAGCTCAACAAAGACCATACAATAGACCTATAGATACATATATTATATATGGTTTTCATAAAGAAATTAAAAGAAATAAAACACACTAAATTAGTCTCAATTTAGAACTTCATTTAAGTTGAAGATCAGCTCAACAAAGAGCATACAATAGACTTATAGATACATATATTATATATGGTTTTCATAAAGAAATTAAAAGAAATAAAACACACAAAAATAGTCTCAATTTAGAACTTCATTTAAGTTGAAGTTCAGTGCGACAAAGAGCATACAATGCTATATAGACTTATAGATAAATGTATTTTATATATATGTATAACCTTTAAAGCATGGGCATCGAAGTGTTTGGGTCAAGTGTGCACACGATTTTGTTGTTTATGCCTAACGACAGTACATTAATTGTGTAAACGCTTAATAGTATTAATTAAATTTATTGCCTAAACGCTGCGTTTAATGTCACTGCCTCAATTGATAATTAATCAAATCGTGCATCGATTCCAGGTGACATAACTGTTTGCCTTGTGCTAACAAATATTCACAATATATAAACTAGACTAAGAATAAACCGAACTAGACTAAACTAAACTGTGACTACTAGTATTCATTCCATTCGAATTCTTGCCGCTGTTCTAGGGCAACACCCACGGATCAGCTGTAACACACGCCGCTTGAGGCGGAGTCAAGTTTACAGCTATTGTCAAGTTGACAAGTTGGTCAATGGGTTATTATGATAATGAACTCAATTACGGCACAAAAGCCACAAACCATAGCCGTAGCCGTAGACCCAGAGCCCCAGAGCCACAGAGCCACAGAGCCGGACGACCGCCAGTCAGCCGCTGTTGTAATTTGCCTGGCCTTGGGGCCATTGCTTGGCAGATTTCACAGCTAGAGAAACTCCGTTTCTGTTTCGGTTTCTGTTTCTATATGTATATATGCTCATATGTGTATATATATACATATATCTATTTTGGTTTCTATAAGAGTATTCTGCCTTTACACAATGCCAACAGCAATTCAAAGCCGAAATAGAAGAAGGCAAAGCCACCGCAGAGTCAGCACCGCAGAGTCACAGCACCGCAGCACCACAGCCCCACGGCACCACAGAGCTCTGGCCGCACCTGGAGGTCAGTTGGCGTTGATCGGGTTAAGCAAATCAAGTTTACACACATACAGACCAACAGACAGACAGGCAACAGGGCCTTAATTCGGCGCACAATTACAAGCCGTGACGACAAACAGACAGACTGACAGACTGACAGACAGATAGACAGACGGACATAAAGATATACCTATGGAACAGTAGCTAGCATAATTTGAATTTAAAGAAGCATTATTTATGACCAATTGCTGCAGTAGCAGCTCATTCATTTGAGCACATGCATTTCTAATATGATCTTGAAATTTGCGCATGAACTCCAAGATGTTGAAGGTAAACGTGGAGCAGCAGCTAAAAATGAAGCCACTGCAATCATATGAATGTTTTGTTGATAATATTCAATGGCCAATGAATACCTTTTGGCAAATGTGCCCAATTGATTGGAGTGAATACTGTGAGTATGTGTCATGTCTAAGACAGTTCAAACGGCTACTGTGGAGTGCGCACTTTAACGTATATTTATTTATTTATTTGTTTTTTTTTTTATTGATTTCGTTTTGCCAGAAATCAATCAGTATTTGGAATCAGCATTGTTTGTTCGACCTTCATTAAAATCAAATATTTTTGTGCGATCTTGAGACATTCGGACGTAATTACTGTCAAGCGGAATTGGAATTCCATGCCAAAATAAAAAAAAAATACACAAAAATCGACAAGAAATAAATGCAAATGGAGAACAAGCAACTGCCTCGAAAAGTCCAACGACTTCAGCGCCAAGTGCCAAGCGCCAAGCACCAAATTTGGCGACAATTAGGCTTAACGAGCAACCGGGCAACCGATCAGCGCTGGCCCAGAGCAGAGAGCGCGCGCTCGATAAGCTTCTGCACTTATTGGCACGTTTTTGCTTTTAATTGAAACAATTACAAACCACAAGCGCCTTCAGGCGTCATGTCGTGCTGAATTCCAAAATGGTTTACTTTTAATTAGGCTCTGAACAGGGACGGTTTAATGCGATTAGCTGATAATGTCAAATCTAGTTTGTTGTTATATTTAAAAAAAAAAAGAAACAAGCAGCTGTGCAAAATTATCGATATTTTTGGTATGAAACGCGCGATACATTCGCACAAGCAGTGCGGCTGAGCAACCCTGCGCCTTACGTTTACATAGTTGGCTTACGTTAACAGAGCGCGTAACACGTATAATTTAAAATACGAACAGAATTGCATAATTTATTAGAAAACATTGCTAAAAAATAAACAAAAATAATTAAAATGAATTAAGTTCTTATGGAGTGTTAACAGCCATGAATTTGCATTGCAAATTATTAACAGAGTGCGATAACATTACACCATGGTACACAAAATATCGATAATTTTCTTAATAACGTGCAACATACGCACAGGGCTGTTAACACGTCGTCCATTAAAAAGAAGAAGGTGAAGAACGACAACGTGCTGCAGTGATCAAATCATAAAGTAATTCTAGAGATTTCATGAATTGCAATGAATACGTCCACAAAAAAGAAGTTGCTGCAGTGCGACTATTGTCAATCTGAAAAGGATAGCAACCAAATCTATACAGCTCGAAAGCATTTCGCAGGCATTCGATTAATTGACATTATACAAGTTGTGACCCAAAGCACTGTAAGTACAGTCAAATGCAAATAAAACGAATACATTAACACTCTTATAAAATATATAATCTGCACTCCAACTAGGTATCTGCTGGTCTATCAATTAGGATATGCTCCCTATGTGCCTCGACTTTGCACGCTGTCACTGGCAACATTGAAAAGACCAAGCAATTGGTTACAAAATTAACGCTGAACGCCAAGAAGCAGGGCAAAGAAACCACAAAGAAAGATGAAGTCGTCGATTGCTTTGAGATAGATTCCGACTGTGAGCCCGATATTGTGAACACCGTGGCGACCCCGAAGAATACCACACTCAAACTTAATGAAAGCGCCAAGGAAAGTCCTAAAAAGCAACCAAAAAGGTCGGCCAAGACAGTATTTGGTCTATCCAATGACATAGCTGATAATGTGCAGTCAAGTCCTAAAAAACAACAGCAGCCACAAGATTCAGCTAAACAGGCTGCCACTGTTGAAAAGAGTGATGACGATTATCTAAAGGATGTTGTAAAACTCATGCCTGCCGTGGATGTGCCAAAGAAGAACAAGGACTTCCATGATATATTTGGCACCAGCATGAATCCGGTATCGGATAGCGAGGACATTGAAGAGGAGTGCGATATTGCTGATGATGCCATGGATGATGCAAATGCTATGAATATCAATAAGTATGATATTAACTTTGATTGCAGACTGTGCGATTTTACCAGCACACGTCCGACAAATATGAAGAAACACATGCTAGATATGCATTCACAGACGCGTCCACGCATTTACTCTTGTATCAAATGTACCAAAGTGTTTTCTGCATTAAAGTCTCTAAAAAAACATGTGCTCGAACATCATGATATGATCATGGAAACGGAGAAAGCTAAACAAAAATCAAACGGGGATCTGGCTGTATTAACAGCCCTAAAACCGAAGGCGAAACCGAAAAATGTTGAATTAACTTTTGCCGTGGAAGGCGCCAACTCATCGACGCCAAAGCCAGCTGAAAAACAAAATGTATTCAATTGCGAAGAATGCAACCTGAACATGGAGACAGTTCAACAAGTGACAGAACATTATAAAATTCATGATACCAAGGCTTACAAATGTCACACATGCAACAATCGCTATAAGTGGCATGGCGCATTGGTCTCTCATAAAGTAGCCAAACATCCGGAGTTGTGTACTGCAGCTGAAATAGCTCTAAAAGCAAATGCCAAACCAAGACGCAAGACCTTAGATGTTCGTCCAAAAGCCCTCATCTCGGATGAAGATCCAGTAGAACCAGCTGAGAAACCAAAAAAAACAATTGCAAGACGTAAAACTATTGACACTCCGATCAAAGCAGCCAAGAAAACATTAATAGATGAAGGCAAGACCACAGAGACTGAACTAACTAAGGCCAATGACGACCATAATCTAATTGAGGAGCTGTCTGGTCCAAACTCAAAAAAGAACAAGCAGATGGACAACATTGAAAATGAGTTAGCCAAATTGGAATCGCCCAACAAAAGCAAGTCAAAAGCCAAGAAAAACGACCAACTGAACTCACCGAGCACACCCAAACCGAAGCACCACACATCTGTGTTAGAGGAAACACCAAACCAAATGGATTGCACACCAATCCAGAAGCAGAAAGCAAATTCAATTGAAAAGCTGGATACACCTAAAGAAGAGCCGGTCACACCAGTGCCAAAGCAGGCAACACCCACAAAAGAAAAGAAGAAAGTCAAATCCATTCAGCTGCAGGACACAACCATAGATGAACAAGAATTTTCAAGTCCCACTAAGAAGGTCCAGTTCAAGATACCAACACTAGACACACTGATCCATTCGCCCAACGCCACCAATGGTACACCAAAGAAAGGCAAACGCAAGATTGAAAAAGAAATGGACATATCGCAAGTGGACAACACAATAGTTGAGAAGAATGTGGATGAAGACGTCGTTGTATTGACTAGTCCAAAAGAGAAGAAATCGAGGCGCACTATTTCAGAGAAATCCGATGTTGTCGATCCGATCGATGAGATCAATACGAATGTATTGCCGCACAAACGTGTGCGTCTGGACTCGACCACTGAATCGATTGAATCGTCTATAAGCTGCGATTATTGCGAAAAGGTGGTCAACTCACGCAAACGCCTCGAATCGCATATCAAAAAGAAGCATGGCCACGAGCTTAGCTGCCGCCACTGCGATCGCTGTTTCTCCTGCAGCATTGATTACATCAGTCACTTTGCCGGATGCAATACATCCGATGGTTTGCCATGCGGCATAAGGGAATGCGAAAAGAGCTTCGAGGCGGCCCACTACCTGAGTGGTCACATGAAGAAGAAGCATAAGATAAATTAGATCAGCATGATGAATATGTCTTAGAATAGTTCTTTAGAATACTTAGTTTTGTTAACAATATCAATTCAAAAATCTAAGATAAGTCTAAAGTTTTACATTTTATAAATGTATTCGATGTTATGATATCTTATGATTTGACAATGAAGTCATCAAAACCAATCTTTTACCACCTTATATGTTATACCTTTTATAGAACGAAAGAAATACAAAAATAAATGTTTAATTCAAATGCCAACCGATGCATTTGATATTATTTTCATACTATAAAACGCGTTTGAATGTGTCACGAAAAATAAGTTTTTCTTCAGTTTGTACTGTTTCTATATTATATATATTTATTTTGTATAACATTTTAAACAATCTAAGCGCCATTTGTAGTTTCTAATGTACAAAAACCAAATAAAAAATAAATCTCTATTCATTTTGGGGCAGTTCGTATAGAGAGCATGTGAATAAACCCGGCCTAAACCAACAAATTAGTTTACGCAGAACCAGCACGTAAACAAAAACAATGAATGCTGATGAAATAAACAATGAACAATTCTCTAGTTGCACTTTACTACTTAAGCTGTACCCCAGATGATGATGATGGTGCTAAAGATGCTAACAATTTAATTCGTATGATATGATTGGTCCCACTCAGTGCGATTGGTCCTTAGGAGCCAACCTTGCTGTGTATCTCGGCCTGTGCGACCTTCATCACGTCAAGGGCACCCCTCTTGATCAACTGCTCGGCCAGGGTTTGACCCAAACGATTGGCCTTCTCGTACAGTGACCTGCTATAGCAGGCATGCTGATAGAGACCGCAGTATAGATTATCCACATCTTCGATGAGTACTGGTTGCTTGAGCTCTTGCGGTTGTGGTTGCTCCTCATCGGCATAGTCGAACATTTGCACCGTCTTCTGCAGGAAGGGGCATTTGGCATGTCCTGCCTTTTCTTTGCTCACCTCCAGGCCGCTACCCTGATGCATATTGGCGAATGGACACTTGGAAGACGTGGTGGCATTATCAACCTCATCGCCACTTGGCGTTGGGGGCGTGGGCAGTGCCGATTTGTGTGTTACCGGACATTTGACTGCACTGGCAAAGCTAATCTTGGTCTCATTGTTGACGAATGGACACTCGCCCATGACATCCTGGCCAACGTGCATCTGCAGCGGACAATGAGCCATGGCATTGGCATTGCTGCAATCCGCATCGCCGCCACCTGTCTCAGCGCTGCCATTCGAGGCGTTATTATTGTCATGACCCACTACAGGGCACTGACGCGCCAGATCTATGTGCCGCTCGAGCAGCTCATCCATAGTGTAACCGGTTATAGGCGCATCTTCGCATATGATCGTCGGACTGCCCTGTTGCCGTGGACTACCTCCACTAGAGCCTGAACCAGTTGAGCCCGAGCCGGGCGAGGTATTGCCATTGCGGGCGCGTTTTGTAGCAGGCGGCGAGTCGAAGCTGTTGCTATTGCCATTCGTTATCTCCTCGGGCTGTTGCTGCCCATTGGCAGCACGCTTGCGCGACTGCAGCTCTAATTCTGTCTCGTTTAAGGCACAATCCAAATGCTCGCGTATCTCAATGGCTCCATCGAGACTCCAAACAGCTCCTGTCAGCGATAAGTCCACATTCTGTTGACTCTCCTGCTGGTGCTGCTGCAGCTGCTTATTTCCATTGATGCTGTCCGGCTCACCATTTAATTTACTCCAGACAGCCACTGGCGCCGAACAACCACCACCCAACGTCTTGAGAAAGCTGCGCTCGGCCAAAATACGGCACGTGGTATTCAGACACATGAGTTTCTGCAGCATGGCCAGCACCTGCGTATCATTGGCACGACACTCCACGGCCAAGGCACCCTGACCCACGGCATAAAGCAGATCCGTGGGCTCCAGCACCTGGCTGATGCGACTCATCCAGCCCATGCGCACCAGTCCAGCCTGCGCCAAAATGATGCCAGAAAACTTCGAGTCTTTGGCGTCCAGCTTGGCCAGACGCGTGTTCAAATTGCCGCGTATATCGCACACAACCAAATGCGGATACTGGCGACGTATTTGTGCCGTGCGGCGCAGCGATGAGGTACCTGTCAATAAGAAAGAGAGCATTAGGGTATAAACGAATGGTGCAAGCGAAGCAAACTTACCAATGACACTACCCGCTGGGAGTGTGGCTATCGTGTGACCCTTGAAATTCTCACGCAGCACCAAAGCATCACGAGCATCCTCACGCTCCAGCACAGCGCCCACAGCCATGCCCGTGGGCAGAGCCGTTGGCAGATCCTTCAATGAATGGACGACAAAGTCAACGCCACCGTTACGCAGGGCATCCTCCAGATCTCGCGTGAAAAGACTCTTTTCACCAATTTTGGGCAGTGAAACGTTCAACACACGATCCCCAAACGTGGACATCGTATCTGCAATGCCAAAGAAATATGAATATTCAATCAATATGTACCATTATCAATCAAGCTCAGTGCAATGCCAGAGCTTGTAGTATCAGCACTATCATAGATAAGACTACAACGCAATGACAATGCTGTAATCAAGGGCAACAACAACTACTACAACTACAACAACTGCAACAACACAAGCACGGGCAATTTAAGTTCCCCCCTTCCTATTGCTAGAATAGCCTGACCATATCGTTTGGGTTATTTATATTAATTTCGTCTTGCGTGTTCCCCCTTCTTCTTGTTTTATCAGCAAAAAAGGGGGAAAAGAACTAAAGTTTATTTAGCTTATCAGCTGCGGCTCTCATTTGAATATTTGTACAAATAGCGAAAATTGTTTGCTCTTGGCCATATCTATATCTAAACGGGATGTTGCGTGCGACTACTGGACTCATTTTTGTTTAATTGTCTTTACAATTGATTAACAATTAACCTTGGTTAGCAAATAGCAGATGGTTTAATTGCGTTTCATTTCTAGATATTTTAATGGCATTTCGTGCTAATGGATACTATTTTAATGTATTCAAACAAAACGCAAAGAAATTTCACTATATTATGGTATTATGACAACAGCACGTTGCTTTGCGACACTTAATAACTGATAAGTGACTAAAATGTGCTTTAATCTAAAAAGCGAATAACACAAAAGAAGAAACAAAATAAAAAGAGGCAGAGAAAATAGCAATAAAAGCAGACATTGACATTGAGTAAAGTTTGGCAAAAGGCACGCGAAAGAGAGGCAAAAAATAAATGAAAATATATACTAAACTATTGCTTCTATATGGTGCGGAAGCATGGGCGGTGTCGCAGTTGGATGCAGCTGCTCTTGGAGTGATCGAGAGAAAAATTCTTCGCAAGATCTATGGTCCTATATGCGTTGGCGGTACCTATCGTATCAGATGGAACCACGAACTGTACGGGTTATACGGCGATGAGAATGTAGTCAACCGATTGAAAGCCCAGCGATTGCGATGGCTGGAAGAAGACAACCCAGTTCGTAAGATATTTGATACGGTAGTGAGCGGACAACGAAGTAGAGGAAGATCCCGGATTCGATGGCAAGACCAGGTGACTGGAATCCTGTCAGAACTTGTTGTCCTCAACTGGAGAAGACGCGCGCGGTACAGGGACGCGTGGAGGAGCCAATAATAATAATAATAATATACTATACCATACAATAATACCTAGACTAAATAGCTGTTTTTATTTCATTCTAACGATCTTCAGCATTTTTACTATGCAATCGAGCAAACTTTTAACGTAAACTGGGCAACTCGAGTAGTTGAGTTTGTTAGCTGATAAGGCATTTTTTTTATGTTTTTCGCTTAGCCTGGGTCAAATTTTGTAGTAGTATTATTGGTGAAATATTTAGATAAGACAAGTTTATACAATTTTTGAATGAGTCATGCTGATATACGAAGAAAATTGATGCCAACAATAATGACAAGGCAAGAATTTTCCATACAGAGAGAGAAATAGCATTAACTTTCACTTACGTATCTCAAACTTCTGCTTGGGATAGAGTTTCTGTAGACGTCCGATGACATGTTTGGTCTGTATTAGAGCAAGCTGCAAGTAAAAAGAGATGGCAAATCAGAGAGAGAAAGATTGAGAGAGAGTGAGAGAGAGAGCATTTGTATGATCGTATGTGAGTGAGCGAGAGTGAGAGTTGGAGACTCGAGTTAATTGAATAAGTAAATCAGCTCAAGTACATAAATGCTAATGCAAATGTGCTTTAAGTGGATAAATAGACAGAGACAGGGAGAAAGAGAGATAGAAGAAATAAAGAGAAAGAGAGATTAAAACAGAGAGAGCGAGAGAGAAACATAGAGGCAGACAGTGTGAGAAAGAGTACGATTATCAGAGTTATGGCACTTGGTTGAAGAGGGGTCTGAAGAGCCAAAGGTGTAAGCAATTTGAATTTTTATTAACAGCAACAACAACAACAATTAGCAAAGTAATTTCAAATGTTTTTTTTTCTTTTTAAATGAAATTGAAATTTGTTGGTATGGCCTTGAAGTAGCCACGACTAATGTACAAAAGTTGGCTTAAAGTAATAAACAAAATCATAAGAAATATTACTTCATGAATCACGTGAGCGGGTGCAGGTGTAAAGGAATCAAAATACCATAAAGGCAAGCTGCAAAAAATGAGAGCGAGAGCAGCAAAAAAAAAGAAACACATTTTGTTGTCAGCGGCAATGCGTGAGAGCTGTGCGGCAAATCTGAGCTGCGATTGTATAACATTAACACAAAAAATACAACAACAACAAATCGGAT
>JBANCZ010000503.1:0-34762 GCA_037040025.1 Sphaerogastrella javana
CCCACACACACACAGACAGGCAGACAGTCGGACAGACGTTCACTGGCACGCCCAGTTTTGGGCACATTTAACGTTTGCTAATAGAATTAAAGTTTGCGGCAAACGGCATAATGAGGCGCCAAAGCCTCAGCTTGGCCAGAGCGTAATTATGACAGTCAGCTGTAGGGCGTTGCTGTGAATGGGCGTGGCAGCAGTGTTGCACTGTGGCAGTTGCAATTGCATTGATATGGCCTACCAATTGGGTGGGAAAACAAGTGTACAGCCCGCTTAATTAACAACAACAATTGCCATTGCCGTTGCCACTTTCAATGGAATGGAGTTGTTGCTGCTGCTGCTGTTGCAGTTGCAGTTGCTGTTGCATGAACCTTGCGGCAATTGCGGCAGGTAATTTTTGTCTCATTTGGCGCGTGCAACCTTCAGCTGTTGGTTTGTATTCGCATTGTTGCGGCATTGTTGTTGATTGTTAATTGAAAAACAATGTTGTACTTGCTGCACTTAAAGAGCTGCCAAACAGCAGCAGCAGCAGCAACAGCTTGAGTTGCATGAACAGACAGACAGAGAGAGTGATGAGGGGGGGGGGCGTAATGGGAGTGGCACAAATACAACTCGACTCCAAACTGAGCGTGGTTGCAATTAATTAATTTTTATAAGGCTGTTGTTATCGTCGTCGTCGTCGTCGTCGTCGTCGTCGTCGTCGTCATCGTTTGCGTCGTCGTCGACGTCGACTGCACTTTAATTACAATGCACAGTAGTTGCCTTAAGCCCATTGATTAAGTTTAATCAATGGCCATAAGCAGAACAGGATCGCATCAGCAACAGCCACTGGTTATGCGACTCCGCCTACGTCTCTCACTCTGGCTCTCTGCTACTCCGGGCACCTCATTAATGTTCGCTCAGAACTTTGACAACCAAAGTGCAATTAGCGTCAGGGCCAAAGCGAAAAGTTGTCATATTAAAATATTGAATGGCAGCCAGACTGAAAGCCACACACACACACACACGCTCGCACACACGCACAAAAGACAGCGCGAATTAAATATAATATAACCATAGCTACTATGATTATTATATATATAAATATATTCCTACTATGTGTATATATATATATATATGCTGTGTTAAGGAAATCTTCAAAGAGTGCAGCTGGCCGCAAGTTCTTGGCCAAGGAAATTGAAAACTTCCATACAATAAATAACTTATTCAATAAAAACTTTAAACATGCGCTCAAAAGCTTTAGGTATACGCACTGCTTCAAAAGTTTTCCACTGACAAAAGCTCTATAGACTGCATTCAATATTATTCAATGCGAGCTATTACGTATCATAATTAATGCAGAGAGCAGTCCGCAAAAGAGATAGAGAGAGGGAGAGAGAGAGTGAGCGCACTCTGTGTAACTGTGCATGCTACTCATAGACTCTAACAGAGCGCGTTCTTTCTCTCTCTCTCTCTCTCTCTCTCTCTCTCTTTCTCTCCCTGCTGTGCGATCTTTCGTTCGTAATGCCTTCGTAATGCCTTCGGCTTCGGCTTCGGCTTTCGGACTTCGGCTAGTGGAGTATGATGAAGCCGAAGTGCTTCGTTTTTACACGATTGGCATGCACATTCGCTCAAATGCACTTGTATTAGTGTATACATAGTTTGTGCCTGTGTTTTGTGTTCTCACGTTTTGTTTTGCAGACAGCTGTTAACATAACAGAATTATGTTAAGTGAACAGATTAAGCAAACAAAACTAATTGCAACTTACAGAATTATGTTAAATGAAGAGCAAACAAGCCAAAACCGATGGCAGATTCTAAGCGATAGTTGCATAACAGAATTATGTTAACTGAAGAGCATAAACAAACCAAACCGATTGTATCGATAACACTACGTTATAGTATTAAGTATATTAAACGACTACAACTAACATAATTATGTTAAGTTGACAGAATCGACAAACCAATTGCTGCTACTTAACAGAAAATCGATATGAAAACAAAGTTAATTGAAATAAGCAAATGTTGTCGATTTAATTTATTAAAAATATTAATAAATAATACTACTATTACTATAATTATATAGTAAGCGTAGTTAACGCTGCTGATGAGTTAACCAATGATTAAGCAATGTTTTATTCGCTAATTTAATGATGAAAAGCTATCAATTAGAATAAGAAGCGGCAAAGTAAGACAAGCGAAGACAACGTGAAATTAGTAGAGTTGCTTCAAGTAGATGACTAAAATAAGTTAGTTCATCAGCAGCAGTAGTAGAAGTATTCTTAGTGGTAAGAGTAGTAGTAGTAGTAGTAGAAGAAGTAGTATTAGTAGTAGAAAGAGTAGTAGCTGGAGCATAGCAGAGAAGGCAGTTAGCGTGCCATAATGAGGCAACTGGAGAAGTCGCTGTTCGGTTAGTTAGTTGCATAGTTTGGGTCCTGTTTGACAGTCAACTATCATTATAAGTTCGCTTTTACGCTCTCATAATGGACAAAACTTTTTCGCACTGTGTATATGGTTAAGTGTGTAAGTGAATGTCTGTCTTTCTGTGTGTGTGTGTGTCTGTGTGTGAGTGTGGCTATTGTTTGCGAGCGCTGGCCGCTCACTTTTGCAATTAGCAACAGTTTTGTCTGTCTCAGTGCTTTTATGCGCCCATTAATTGAGTTGCGCGCACTGAAAACTTCAAAAAGCAAACTAACAAAGCCGAAGAATATAACAGAGAATGAGACAGAGACAGAGAGAGAGAGAGAGAGAGAGAGAGAGAGAAAAGAGAGAAATTTTCCACTCGACTAAGTAAACAATTTCAATTCTTTCTTTGCAGATCGAGGACGCCATGTTGATGTTTGACAAGCAGACCAATCGGCACAGAGGTGAGTTTACAACAACAACAACCATAACAACAACCATCACAACAAGAATAATAACAATAGAAATTCAAATAGCAAGACCAATACACATAAACATCATAATAATAGTCACAGTCATAGGGATAGTAATACTACTAGTCGTTGTACTAGTAATGGTAATCGTAATAATAATAATGCTTACTATTGTTGTTGTTCTTCTTGTTGTTGTTCTTTTTGTTGTTGTTCTTTTTGTTGTTATTATTATTATAAGACTTGGGAGCTCTTGTACATGTGGCTGTCCCATACGCTTTTGCGCTCGCTTTCGTTACGCTTTCGTTTCCTGCATTTAACGATGCAGAAGACATAGCCAGAGCCGGAGACTGCTGCCGGAGACGGCAACGGAGACGATGACGAAGCTATAGCTAAAGCCGGAGCTAGGGGTCACTGTTACAGTCACATTCACAGTCACAGTCAGACCCGGAGCCGAAGCCAGAGCCGGAGCCGGAAGTGCGAACGTTTTGCGCAATGTTCTGCAGTAGAACTGTCGCTGTCAATGCATGACAGATATCGTTATAGATACAGCTAATACAGTTTTAAAACCTTAGCGGTACGTAGCGTATTAAAATGCTCGCTCTACAGGATGCAGGGGCTCAGCGCAAAAGAGATAGTCACACAGGGAGAGAGAGAGAGAGAGAGGGAGAATGGTATATAGAGTAGAAGGTTAACATAGATGGAGAGCCGAAAAGATTACCTGGCAATGCAACCGGATATAACCAGGGACACACACACACACCCACACATACACGCGCACAATGAAATGGATGACTGAGTGGGCTGCTTGGGTAATGGGGTAATGGGGCTGCTCCTGCTCCTGCTGCTGCTGTTCGGCAAAGGCTTAAATCTCCAGCGCACATCCGCTACACGAACTTGTAGCGCGCACGAGTGCGTCCATTTGTCCATTTGCCCATTTGTCCACTTGTCCACTTGTCCACTTGTCCATTTAGTGCCCTGTCGCTGTGAGGAAAACGCATTGTATGTTGTATGTTGTATGTGTTGTATATGTTGCGTGTATATGGTGCTGCTTGTGCCGCTGTCGCCTTGTCCTTGTCAATTTTGCTTATTAAAGTTTTAAATGACGCGCCGAAAATTCGCAATGCGAGCCCAAAACGCACAGTTCGCTCACGCCCATTGACATGTGCCAGCGGAGCAGCAGAGCAGTAGTGGGCGGTGGGCGGTAGGGGCGTAACATCGCCATGAAGAGGAAGAGAGAGAGGCAGAGGAAGATGGAGAGCAACTACACCTGAGACACAGCACATTAAGATTGATGTGCCCATTTCGAAGCTAAAGCCTCAGCAGAGGCAACCTTTCGCCTACACACAAACACACAAACACACACACACCCGCACACACTCACACATACACACATATACAAATACAAATGCCTTCAGCTAACAATGTCGATGTCCAAAAGTAATTAGCTGCGCCCACACACAGATACACAACTCCCACACAAGCAGACAAACATTGTCAGGCTGTGCATCAATAGCTGCCTGTCACACACACACATACACACACACACACACACATAGACACACTCATACACACATTGAGAGTTCATGGTGGGGCATTGTTAACTCGTTGGCCTCGTGTAGCGAGTCGCCTGTAGTTGACTGTCCAAGCAAATTACGCACACGGGAATAAGAAAACATGATTTTTGCTTGTATGCGGCCCATAAAAAATTGTTGCATACTTTTGTGCGCAGCAATGCTGTGCGATAAGCAACAGCGGCTCGAACCCGCAAGAACATTTCGTTTAATTGGACGCTGGAGTACTGAAAGGCTGCATCATGATGCAGTCATATGAAAAACAGCAACAACAACAACAACAACTACAACAACAATAGCAACTACAACAACAGCAGTAGCAGCAGCAGCAGCAGCAACTGTAGCTGTAGCTGTAGTTTGTAGCTGTAGCTGAAGCCTTTTGCGAAATATGGCAATAAAAACAAGCAGCGCGCCCCCATTTAAAAATTATGTGATGCGCTGCAGTTGAAAGATGAGAGAGCGGAAAAAAAGCCAAACGAGCGCAACAACTGTAGAAAATGAAAGGGACAGAGAACGTTAAAGAGAGACGCAGACAAGAGCTGAAATAAATGCAAACGCTAGAGCGAGATGGCATCATCTGTATATATGCAAACATGAGCATGAGTATGATATAAAAAGTGAAATTACCAGCATGTAGATTTATACTTTGCGCAGAGGGCGGGCAGGCAATGATTCTATTAATTTTTCTAGAACAAAAAAAAAGAAATATACATAAAAAAGGCAAAAGCAGAAATCACATTTTGAATATATTAAGTGTTGTAAATATGCGTAATAACGCATAATTTGCATAATTTCAAGCATTTCATTAATGAATATACGAATTAGCAACAATTTCAAAGTAAACAAGCTGAATGCGAATATATTATGCAAATATATATATATTTGTATATTTATTGTAAGATCAGCTTATTGCTTTATGCCAATGCCAATTATGAAAAAAATTAAAGGTTTGAGTTTTTTTAAAGCATGCTTCAGTTCAAAAAAATTGCTGTACTTGTCTCAATAGATGCCAGTTTAATTAAATTTGCCTTTTTTATATGTGTATACAATATGAAATTGTTGAATTGTTGGCAATTTGCGATTTATGAATTATTTGTTTCGAGTATTTAATGCGTTTTTTTTTTGTCGAAGAGCAGCATTTAAATGGCCTTTAGCCTGGTTTTATTTTTGTCCCTGCTGTTCTTTATATAGTATACATATATATAGAGTATTGTATTGTATTGTTGTTTTGTGATTTGCACATTAATATGACATGCAAGTGACATGACGCGTAGGACACGTCAATTTTGCAAATTACAATTGCTCGGGTCGATCAGAATACATATAATGAAATATGCAGGCGTTGTTAGTTAGCCCGAAAGACCAACTGCCCAACTTCACAGGGCAGCTCACAAGGCTGCCAAATAGACCACCGTCCCAACGACCCAACAACCCAGGAACCCATCAAACCAAGCAATCCAATCGTTACCTCAGCTCCTCCTTCTCCTTCTCTGCGTTTGCGTTTCAAGTCAATAGAAAATGTGTGTCGTTAATCAAAGGGTATTAGTTGTAGCTGTAGCCTTCATTGCCACGACGATGGCGACTTTTTGTACAGTTGCACGATGTACGACCTTTTGCCATGAGTTGGACTAACAGCCGCTCTAGGTCCCGCCGCTGCTCGTGCTGCTGCTGCTGCTGCTGCTTCCCCTCAATCTGCCGCTTGCCTCATTTTTGCTGTCCAGCTGCCTCACAGCTCTCAATAGTCGCTGCTACCCGCTGCCTACTGGCACTTGCGATATGCCTGTAATTGCATTTTATCGATCCAAGAGCGAACGTTTTCCAGCGTACATGTGGCAATTGCCAGCGTGTGCACACACACAGAGACACACACACACACACACACACACACACATACAGTCATACAGAATAGCAACTATAATAAAGAAGGCGAAAAAAAGGCAAGAAAAGACGTCGCTGGTTACTCAGGCTACACGGCAGCAAGTTTGTTACTCATTCATAAATCATGTGTGCAACGACAGACAGACAGACAGATAGACACATACACACACATACATACACACACACACACACACACATACACATATATACTGTGAAAGCATGGTCACTGTAAGTTGCAGCGACGTTTTTCCAACTAACGGCTGCAGTTGGCCCCAAAATGTAAGTGAAGCATTTTATCTATATAAGGGCAATATGTGTGCTAGCAGGGTGAAGTGGAGAGTGGAGAGAAGGGGAGGGATGACTGTAGAAGTATAGTTGGAAACGAAAACTATATGAATATGCCATAAAACAATATAGGCTGGCATACTAACATCTGCAACAGCAACAACAGCAGCAACAACAATTGCAGCTACAGTGGCAACAGCAGTGAAATTTAATACAAAATACAATGGGAATTGTTGAAATTATTCAAAATTACTTTATTAAATACTTTTAAGTATTTTTTTAGTATTTTTTGATAGATATTTATTTTAAATTTAAAGAGCATTGTAAGTTTGAAAGACAAGAAACAGTTGCTTAAATCGCACTCATTTTGCAGCTTTTTTTTATATTCCTTTTGATCTCTGTCCCTTTTTTCCTCTCCCTCTCCCTTTCTCCCTCTCCCTTTCTCTGTTTTTCTGTGTCCCTTTTGTAGCAGCAATCTTATTTGCCATTTATTTGGCTTTCATATGCTCCAGAGATCTATATGAAATGAAATTAATACACAACTCGCTCATCATAGTCATATAGTGAAATATGCAGCTTGTTGCAATTGCAATTGTTGCCACTGTAGCATTTCATATGGCATACATGACAGCAACAACAGCAACAAATGCAACAACAACAACAACAACAACGACAACAACAGCAACAACAACAACAGCGAACTGAACTATGCTATGAATTTCATTTGGCAAGCCAAGGACATGCACAACGTGCACCTAAACAGTTGGTTAGGGGACTGCAGGGAGTAGCCAGAGAATCAGCCTGAGCCTAAGCCTCAGCTCTTGGCCTAAGCCTGCAGTGGGTGGTGGGTAGGTGGTGGGGGTGTTACTGCTGCTACTGCCGTTGCTGCTTGGCAGTTGGCGTCGCCAGCCGCCACTAATATTAAAATTGAAAATTTTGTAATTTTTCTTCCTAGTCGTCGTATTTTTTTTTTTGTACTTTTTTCATCTTTTTGGCAAGCCGGCACAGCGCAGTCATAACAGCTGGCGGCCATAGCTCCAGACCTCCTCTCCCTCATCTAGTCCTACCTGCTGGTTTGCTTTGCCGCATTTTGACTGCCATTGCTCGCCCTCTCTCTCTCTCTCTCTCTGTTGCTCTCTATCTCTCTCTATCCCACTCTCTCTCTCTCTCTCTCTCTCTCTCTCTCTCCATGTGTAGCTTGTATCTGTGCCCGTTACTTGGCAATAACATGCATGAGTGTGCAATTTCTGCAGTTGGCAGTTGGCAGTTGGCAGCGGCATCGTCAGGCACTCAGATATAGGTATAGGTATAGGTATAGGTGAGGGTACTGGGCCCAGGGTCTAAGGCTCGTCCTGCGGGAAATTTTCGACAGGTAAAAATGGCAGCAAAGCAGCCACAGAATTAACTAGCAAAAGTGACTATGGCAGCGGCATTTTTCATGCTGCTCCTTCTGCTGCTGCTTCTGATGTTGCATTTGTAGCAAAAGCAGATACATTTTTGATTGAGTTACGTGTGGGAGTTGCGCCCCCCGAAAAATAAAAAAAAAAATTACAGAAAGAAATTGCTAGCTTCATTTGCTCGCCAGTCGCTCGGCACTCGTCTGATTTATGAGTAGCCAGAGGCAGCAACAACAACAGCAACAACAACAGCAACAGCTGTAGGGCCCGTAGCACTGGCAACAGTGCAACAACACAAGTACGTGCAACTTGCAACGTGCGCTAATTTTATATAATTAAAGCAAACACAAACACACAGCGGCAAGTGGCAAAGGAACAGAGAGCGAGAAAGAGAGAAAAAAGAGAGAGGAAAAGAGAGAGAGAGAGAGAGAAAAGAGAGGGCCCGCACTTTGTCTCAAGCAGCAAAGTAACAAGCAGCGTGTGGCAAGTGGCAAGTGGCAAGAGGCAAGCAACGAGCGGCAGCTGCAAAGGAGTCGCGGCACATGTCACTAATAAGCCTGCGTGTTTACCGTTGCTTGTTTCAAATAATTTGTCAGCCACGCCCAACGCCCAACGCCCATCGCCCGCATGCCAAAGCAAAGCAAACAAGAGCGAAACAGATAAAGTTAGAGCGAGAGAAGAAGAGAAAGCTAGGGGAGAGAATGAGAGACAGTGGAAGAGTACGTAGAAGAGGGTGTAGGAGATGGAGAGAACGCAAGCGATAGTGGGCGTGGCAGCTAGGTGTCTGCACTTGCTAATTGCACGGCCCGTTTTTGGCCAAAAGCGAAAATCTCGCAGACAATTGCGCTAATTGAAAAACCTCGATAAGACCCAAGCGCACAATGCCGCAACGTCGACAAATTGAGAGCAACTCGAGGCAAATACAAGCTGCACCCCCACTACCCAATCCACCCACTCTCTACAATCCTCTCCACGCCTCGCTTTAGCTACAGTGTCTCCTGTGCCATACTTAAATCAATGGCGCTTTAGTTGGCGGTTTTTCCTCTTCTTTTTTGTTGTTATCGCTGCCATTGGCCGTTTTCCTTTTTATGGGCCATGTAAACAAGCATAAGGGTACTCAGGCCAAGAATCCAGGGAGTCGTAACAGGCCAGGGCTGCAGCAAGTGCTCAAGCTATATATCCGCTTCATTAGCATTAAAAGAAAAGTAAGAAAAGTTGCTGCAAATCGTTGTAATATCTATATAAAATGAAGAACTTCGTCAGCCTGATGCGCCATCATTTGATGGCTTGTCATTTCCAATGGCATTAATCGATTAATCGATTACAAAATGTAATTTAAAGCGGCTTCACTGTGGCCATAGTTCGGTTTATAGTTATAGGAATAATTTGACATAAGGCACGCACAATATCTATGAACATAGTTATAGCTATTTATAGCCATAAATCTAGCTAAAACTTAACCATTTTTTGTTTGTTTGTTGTTGATAGCCTTAAAATTTACAACTTGTAATCTGCACATCGATTAAAAATTTGTTCTTTTTTTTTGGCTAAAAATGTTGATCCACACAGTTTTTGAGCAAGTTTACAGTTTTACAGTTGAATTGCATATATATTAGAAATTTTGCGCAAAAATTAACAAAATTGTGCAGAAATGGCGCCTAACGTGCTGATCCAGCATTTCTATACACAACGGACTACCCCCCTATCCCAAAAAAAAAACCAAAAAACCAAAAAAAAAAAATAAACTTCATGACAAACTTATTATGCACTCGGCTGGGTTATTTCCATCGCTAGCACAAAGTTTGCTATGTAAACTCGAAGCTGTAGCCATAGTCATAGCCATAGTCATAGCCCTAGTCGTAGTTGTAGTTGTAGTTGTAGTTGTAGTTGTAGTCGGGCCACTGTTTGAATTACTCTGCCCAGGCGGCACTTGAGTCCCTGCCGCATATTGAGGTCAGTCGAGGGGCTGTAAAGACTCAGTCCAAACTCCTGCACAGACAAGGGCAAAAGGGAGACTGACGGGATGTGGGGGAGGGTAGGGGAGATGGTAACTGTAGAGAAGTCGAAAAACTGTGGTGAGTGCATACTTAGCCCGGTGCTGGGCTTGGGGGCTCTAGATTTAGGGGTTGCCTGGGCTGTGTCTGGGTTCGTCTCGGTCTCGACACTTGAGTAAATTATTTAGCCGCTCGCACAAAAGCATATTTCGTTCAATTTTTGCAGCTCTTAAACTTGTTTGCCCACTCTTTAGCCCCCCCTTATCCCCTGCTGTCGTCCCATGTCTATGTCTTGCGACTCTTTGCTTTCTTTTTACTCCTTTTGGTGCTTAACATTTATTCTGAACTGCGTTCTCTTCTCTCTTTCGTATTTTTCAGGTTTTGGCTTCGTTACATTTCAAAGCGAAGATGTGGTAGACAAAGTTTGTGAAATTCATTTCCATGAGATAAACAACAAAATGGTAAGTCAAGCGAAACCAAATAAAACCAAACGCAGCAGCAATTCTTCTGACTTTCTTCTCCATCTCTTACATTTTCTTCTTTTCTTTTTTCATTTCTATCTCATAGGTCGAATGCAAGAAGGCGCAGCCCAAGGAGGTCATGCTGCCGGCCAACCTGGCCAAGACCCGCGCCGCTGGTCGCTCCGCTTACGGTGAGTTGGTAGTCTGGGGCAGCAGCCACGCTAACTCCGCTGCGGCGGCGGCAGCGGCAGCAGCAACAGCAGCGTCCGGCGCTGGACTGTTGCCAAGTAGTTTAGCCGCTGCCGCCACAGCGCTACAACAGCAACAACAACAACATCAACAACAACAACAACAGCAGCAGCAACATGCTGCACACCACCAACACCCACATCCACACCCACACCATCACCACCACCACCAACACCAAGCAGCACACACACACCACCACCATCTGCTGGGAGCAGCTGCAGCTGCAGCCAGCTTACGCTATTCGCCCTATCCGCTGCCCGCGCACATTTCAGCTGCTGCTGTGGCCGCAGCAGCCGCCGCTGCCAATCAGCAGCAGCAGCAGCAACAGCAGCAGCAACAACAACAGCAACAGGCCGTTGCAGTTGCCGCACACCAACATCAGCAGCAGCAGCAGCAAAATCTTGCCCAAGTTGTGGCCGCTGCTGCAGGCGCACCCGCCCTATTGCCCCTCTCTAGTCCGGCCAATGCGGCCACGCCCTCGCTGTTGCAGTACGCCGCCGCGGCCAATGCCACCCAAAACAATGTAGCCCTGGCCAATTCTCTCTATGCCGATGCTGCTGCCGTCATGGGCTACAAGCGTCTCCTAGCCGCAGCCGCTGTCAGCAGCGGTCTGCGTGCCACGCCCACCGCTGCCACCCTCGGCGCCCTCACAGCAGCCGCAGCAACAGCACCCGCAGCCGCTGCTGCCGCTGCAGCTGCCCAGCAAGCACAACTGCGACAGAATGCCGCCCTTGCCGCCGCCCACTACCCGCTCAGCGAGCTGCTGGCCATGCCCGGCAGCCTCGAGATGCCCGGAGCTGCGACGGCGGCAAATGCGGCAGCAGCGGCTGCCAGCCTGTATCAGCTGCCAGGCATCTGACCGCCAAGGCCGCACTGAATGCACTCGGGGCTCATTAAAACGTGGCAAACATTTCAATTGTGGCTAAAACCACACGGCCCTGGCTATGATCTATGCGTGCAATTTCATTCAGATCAGATTGGAATGCTTAATGGTGGTGCATACACACAAAACCACACACACACACACACGCATACATTCACTCTATATACAAAGTATATATATATATATATCTCAACTCTCATTCCGTCTAAAAGTCCAAAGCGCGAACGTGTCGCATTTACTCTTAGGTCCTAGGATTATTAACTGTACGATTCTCCTTTAGCTCTACTATATATATACATGCATTAAATATGTACATATACATATATACTTACATATGTATTCGATGTGTAATCAGAAGAGCGACGTATTACCTAAATACCATATAAATTTAACTAATTAATTGAAGTAACTAGTTACGCATTCATATTAACATAATATATATTTCTTTCCATAGAACTTAAGCGGTTTATTTTTTAAGAATTAGGCCAAAATCGATTTATATTAAGAGCAGTGGCTAGAGAGCTGCTTAGATTTTACAACGATCGCTAATGATATCGATATCTATATCGATATCGATTAACTAAGCGTAGACATCGATAGCAATACTTAGCTAACGAATCAAATTTCATTGTAACATTGTAAATCGTAATGTTAAAACGTTAAACGGTAAAAGGTAACAGTAACGCTAACACTAACAGCGTTTGTAAGTCTTAGACATTATGCAACACTAGAACTTAAGCGATTTAACGATTAAATGTAACAATCGATTACTATCGGTATATATCAAATGATAAATTGTTAACTAAAACGAATCCCCCAATTCTTTATGTAATACATTTCTATCTAAATCTATATATATATATATATCCAATTTTGACATTTTGATCATATAACAATAGCTAAATGATAATTAATAATTAATAATAAAATTAATAACAATTTCTAAGTAATAAATATATTTAGCAAATGTAACGAAATTAGCAACTAAGTTCCAAATGCAGGCATTAACTAAGCCGTTGCCAGCTTAGACTGTACTTTACACACACACACACGCACACACCAACACACACACATACACATAGACACACACCAGTGAACATATGATTTATGCATGCGTGTGTGTGTGTATGTGTGTGTCTGTGTGTGTGTGAGTGTGTACTTATTTTAGTTTAAACATTTGTAGATGCCATTGCAGCGGGGCATTTAGAATGGCAGCTGTCTGCTCGTTATTTTGAAACTAACCGGACATTGGTTAATTGATAATGTCAATTAGAAAAGGACAGCCAGACGCACAGAAAGGGACAGCAACATAGACAGACACAACAACAGAGAAAGCTACAGAGACAGAGACAGAAATGGCAAAGAAGGTAGCCTCAGAAAATTTCAACTTGGACAGCATCTAGCCAGCATAACAGGCCTCTCACTTAATTACATAACAAATAGACAAACAAACATACGTACATACACATTACATACATAGATATATACATGCTTACATACACACATACTATATAGACTAAACGTACTCGTGTTTGCATATAGCCTTTAATATTTGACTAAAGATGAACTTAGCTATTGACTGTAGCTTACATAACTACATAAATATGCATACATACATGCATACATACATACATACGTACATACGTAAATACATACATACATACATACATACATACATACATACATACACATTCACAATTACTGGCATTAGGTTTAAGCGCATTAAGCGCCACTACGTTCTACTCAAATCTATTCGATACTTAGTTTGTACTTGATGTTTAATCTATATTATACGTGTATTATATAAGACGTAGCATATAAAGCCTGAGAAGATAACGATTTATAATAACGAAATACGTCAACCGTCAGCCAAAGATGATGCCAAAGATGAATGAAATCGAAATGCCAATCGAATAATCGATTTGAATCGATTGATGATGACAACTGGAACAAGCACAAAAATTATTTTACATATAAAATTTTACAAGCGATTTACTTAATTTTTAATTAAATTAAATTTACTATACAACTAACTACAACAAAACATTAATTAATTAATTAGCTGCCAATTTGTTGTCTTTTTTTAAAAACCATACATTATTTATTTACCCTATATATAAACATATATGTATTGTTTGTAGTGTTCCAATTATTAGACATATTTATTTCGATTATTTTCATAATTTTTGTGAGTGTGTTTGTAAACACTTTTCGTTATTTAAACTAGTTAATGGCTCTGGGTATTGGTCAGGGTGCTCCGCTCCATTTGGGAATGACACATTTGCTAGAGATGTGCCACAATTGAGGGGAACCCTAACCAAGCCCTTGCTTAAAAAACACACTAGATCTAATACTATAGAGTATTTACATACATACATATAGAATAGCATAGTCAAACTATACACACATCTAATTAATAACTAAATGTTTAGTCAATACAATGTCTACAAGTATAAACAACAATATATATGTAACAATTAATATAACTACTAAGTGTTTAGAATTGTGTCATATCTACTTAGGTCGATGGTACTACAAAATTCGATATACATATATGTAACACACAATATATATTTACATATATATATATAGCTCAAAAACATGAGGCTGTTCTAAAACAAAATTTAGGCTGTCGAATTGCAGCTATCGAATATTATTTAGACTCTCGCTAACAGCCGTACATGAAACTTACTATATAATTAGTGGAATCGATTGATCGATCGATCGACCGATTAATTTTTCGATTTCTCGATCGTTCAATTGTTCGATTATTCGTTTATTAGTGACATAGTCTAACACTTTTAGAAATTTAAGTACACATATAACACACAGATGACATATTATTATACGTATATACTTAATATAATTATAGCTAAACAATCTTTCATATATATTACGACATTTATATTCTTAGATTTACAATTTGATATATATATATATTGAACATTATCGTTTTTCATTTACTACGAGTACTTAGCTATATAACTTACAGCACTTTATGAATGTTTAGTAATTGATTTATGTTTTGCCTTCTTCTTTTTTGTGCTCTCTTTCTCTTTCTTTCTCTTCTTTCTGATGCGCCGTTTATAGATAACATCATGTGGGGTCTGGGGACATTGCCCGAAGGTAAGCCCTCAATTCTTCTTTTATAATTCTGTGTGTAGCTCAATAGAATAGAATAGAACTTTAAACCATAAATACATGTATACATATATATGTTTATAGTGAAATAGTTAGTATTATTATATTATATATTATTATATTATACTTTATTTTTACATACTCATCTCTTTACCCTTCTCTCTCTCTCCCTCTCTCTTACACACAGGCTTTCCGGCAGCTGCTTATGCTGCCTATGCCGCTGGTCGCGGCTATTCGGGCTACCCGAGCTTTGGACTACCTTATCCAACTGGTAAGTTAATGCAAGTCAACTATCTATGTCTGTCTCGCTCACACGCCAACACATGTCTCGCAAAAACACATACTATATTAATATAGAGAATCCTCTGCATATGTTGTAAGCCCCCCTCCCCGCCCCTCTCACATGATTTGTTTGTATGTGCGTGAGAGTGAGTGTATTCAAAATCAAAGTTGAGCAACTGCTGTGACTACTCAAGACTAAAAAACCCAATGTAAACCCATTCGAAAACCATCGTTCCTGCATTGGTGTTGATATGACGAAACTAGAAGGTTCTACTACATATATAGTGAGCCTTAGCATTCGATACTAACAACATAACATAATCTATATATTATATTATTCGTACAATCATATATACTTGTTAATATGCGATGCTTATGTTACGATTCTCTTCAATATTCTGTGCTACTATGTGTTCTCTATTCTATTTTGTTTTTCGTATTTCTTTGCCCAACTTTTGTTTTTGTTTTCTTCTACTTCTTTTCGTTTGCCTTGCAGCTGGTGTTATGGGCATAGTGCCGGACAATCGCATACTGATCGGTGATTATATGGTTGCTCCAACTACCAGTACGGCCTAGCGGATCCACTGAACTTTTATATATATGACTTTCAATCGAGTATTACGAATTCAGAACCAACTGAGAATTGATCAATTTAACCAATAAATAATATGCTATCAATCATTTTCTAGTATTCGTCATATCAATGCACAACAAATCGAATCAAATAAACAAAGAAAATCCCAAAAATAAAATAATGAATAATACGAAAAACATACATATCGAACGATGAAGAAAGTGCAGCTCCTTGGTTCGTACTCAATTTAGTATAGATGCCCCAAAATCGTAAATGTTCTGACTGCTTTAACTATTATTTCATCATTTGCACTATTCCCTTCCCATTATCACCTACTCCATGCACCGTCTCCTCCTTTCATTTAGTCAAATCATTCACATTCACTGCGTGTGTGTTGTTTTTGCTAGGGTTGGAACGGATGTCGTCAAAATATATTCATCAAATTCAACATATAGCAATACTATAGCCATATTAAGGTCTCCAACTAAGTAAACATGTATTAAACTTAGTCCTAAATCGTCTCAAAATAAGTTAGCTGTGCTGTCTTTGTATGCGTCTAGTAGCATTCGTCCCAGCCCTAGCTTTTCAGCGCCACTCCCCCTCTCTCTCTCTCTCTCTCCCACTCTTTGTCAGTCTATTTCTTTCTGTCTCTCTCAGTCTTGCTCTATCTATCTATCGCACTGTCTGTCTCTGTCTCTGTCTCTTTCTATATGGAATCTATGTGTCTCGCGTGATTTTGGTAGGCTTGACTATTTGTGGCATCGGTAGGAGTTATGGTACCACGTGTAGCACGAACGCAGCAACGCGCAACAGCAGCAGCAGATCTGCTGCCGGCAATAGCAATGCTGCTGCTGCTGCGGCTGCCGCTGCCGCTGCTGCTGCCCTCCATGGTCAGCAGCCGCAGTCGGGATACCAGCACCATCAGGCGGCACTGACTCTGCCACTGGCCACGGCGCTGACAGCGCGCACGGCGGCAATCAAATCGCAATTTCTGGGCAACATCAATTTCTAAAAGCCGAGCAAAAAGCAAAACACAACAATAAAAGTAAAGCAAAAAAAAGCAATGCAAAAGCAAAAACAAAAGCATAAACAAAAGCAAAAACAAAAGCAAAATCCAAAACAAAAGCAAAAAAGAAATGAGAAGAAAAAGAAAGAATTACAGCAAAACTATGTAAGCCGGCAAAGCAAGTATGAGAGAGCTTGCAAATAAACAAGAAAAAGGAGCAAAAAAAAGAAGAGAAATCCACAAAATAAATGCCAAAAAAAGAAAACGAAAATGAAAAAAGAGAAGGGCATAAATAAGCGAGAGGCCTGCGATATTGTATTTAATAATTCATTGCCATTTTGTCTCTCTCTCACTCTCACTCGCTCTCTCTCTTTCTCTTTCTCTCTATCGTTTTTCTGCTGTTCTCAACTACAATACGCAAAGCCAAATAAATCATTTGTACTGTGACAAGTAGGTACAACAACAACAACAACAACAACAACTAAATCAACAACAACAACTACTACTACTACTACTATAACAACAACAATTACATCTACTACACATGCACAACAAAATAATAAAACATGCGTATAAAACAAATAGTTTACGTTGTTTCTACGGTATATGGTAACAACATACAACAACAACAACAACAACATCATCAACAACAACAAAAAGAACTACTACAACAGCAACTAAAAAGCAAAACAAAAACAAAACTTATACTCGTTAGTTGTTGATCTATGTAAAAGCAAAAACGAATAACGTAACTTACATATTTGTAATTGCAGACCCATGTAATCACATTTAGAGCTGCCGCCGCATACGAGTGTTATACAAACACACACACTCACATTTACACACACTCACACTCACAGCAAACACACCTACACTTAAACTATTATACTACCACTAGATGACACACTTAGTCGCTCTCTTCATCTTGTTCCGCTCGCAGCTAAAGTTAAACAATAACTCTTCTTCTATTAAAAACAACATATAGTATACCACTACTCGTAAACATGGATTATAATGGCATACCTAGCTCTAGATCCCACGACATGAGAAGTAAACTGAAACCGTAACAGAAACCGAAAACCGAAAACCAAAACCCAAAGCCGAATAACGACAACTGAAATTTGAAATTGCAATCGAAAACAAATATTAGCTCAATCCCTAGATTTAGATAAACCTATATATTGCATAATTATAATAGTTATATTAATTATACTACCTATAGCTGTTGCGCTGTGCACTATATACAGAGCGGCCAGCAACCCGTACTATATATCCGTACTATTCGTACTATATATTTATATCTTAGAGCAGTTGTGTAGCTTCTTTGATTCAACAAATTAATAACCAAACTTATAGTCACACGTAGAGTATTTAGGCCAAACATAATCGCATAATCTCTCTTACACAAACACACACACACATGCATACTCATGTCTATATAGAACCGTGTGTAGAACCCTAGAGGTATGACACAATTTATAACTTGTACTCATATAGCGCCGCTAGCAAAAGTCCAACTATTACTAAACTCCATACCATACCATACCATACCATATCGTATATCCCCCTGATCCATATTCCACAATTTTTAGCTAATCTAATCAGTTATCATTATAGCGACAGACATAACTATTTCCAATCGTATACGTATTTCAGCGAGACAAATCTATTAATTATAAAACTATTTAACCATTAGCATTCATATGCAAATTTATCATTTGTAGTGCAAAAAGTATGTATGAGTAAATGAGTATCTGTATATGAGTATATGAGTAATCTGTATGAGTATATATATACACACACACACACACATCTGCATAAATTAGTTGAACAAAAGAGCGCAAAATGCACACGAATAACATTTGGAGATAACATGAATAACAAACATTTTCAACAATTTTCAACATTTTTAGCTGGCATTTTAGCCGGGCCTGTCATACATATATAGTAGACATATACACATTTACTAGTATCGTTATTATCCTTTAATTAATTTCCTGCATAATATCATATTGTTGTTTCGCTCCATTTGCAACAATCCAATGCGCTTCGCTTTCCCCCTGAGTTTTCCGATATAATATGCAGAACGTGCTCTGATTTTTTTTATTATATTAATGTATATTCGTTATATTTTATTTTTTTATATTATTCTGAAACAGCAAAGTTCATTAATTAGCGCAGTTTTCTATTTTCCACTTTCCATTCTCCATTTGCCATTTTCTGTTTATGTTTTGAATTCTATACAACACCAAGTGCAGCATTTGGCATTCATACTATACATAATATATTTTTGATTTATTGAATTTCTACTCTCTAATATTTAATATGCTATTCATCCAGTAATTATATACATATATGATAAAATATCGCATATTATATATATATAGCCCGCATAAGTTCTTTCATCGTTGCATCATCAAAAAGTGTAAACCAAATGCGAAATTCTAACCAAAATGAGCGAAATTTTTATTGACATTTCTATAAATATATATAAATTATACATAAACTATATACCATAAACTATATGAAAACTATATTTAATATATATACATCTATACATATTTATATATATACATACGATAGTTATATATACAAGCTAAGTTTTTATTATTCATTTTATACAAGGCGAAGAGTCGA
Source organism: Sphaerogastrella javana (assembly GCA_037040025.1). Lineage (NCBI taxonomy): Eukaryota > Metazoa > Arthropoda > Insecta > Diptera > Drosophilidae > Sphaerogastrella > Sphaerogastrella javana. The sequence goes on from JBANCZ010000503.1 coordinate 19,208, forward strand.
TCGATTTGATTTGTAAAAAAAAAACCAAACAATAAATTAATAAATTAAATTACATATGAAAAAATATCAATATATATTTAAATATAATATATATAATACAATTAAAATACAATATTAATATGTCCATCCATTTTTGAAGCGTACGTCTTTATGAGTTGAACGAGAAATGCAAATTTTTCTATCTATATGTCCTTTCCATTTACGCATCTAGAATTGTAAGTTCTCACACATTATCTAACCGGATATTCTATATACTATATCATACATACTATATATAAACATTACACACACACACGAATACATAAATCAAATGAGTATCAATTGATAAGCTGTTAATTAGTTAATTGAATGCAGTTATCGCAACATTTTTGGCAAAGATAATTTAATGAATTTCATAAACAAAAATGCAAAAAGGACAAAACGAATAAAACGAATAAAATGAATAGAACGAATAAAAGGCTAACGAGGCAGCGATAGCCACAGCGCTTGGAGGTATCTAAATAATGAAATGCTTGCATAATATCTATATAAATACAAACAAAAACACACACGCTAGCACACACCCACACAAACACACACCCACACACACACACACACAGACACGCATATCTATGTATTTTACACGTATATACTGTGATTTATAAGAAAACGCTTCAACAAAACAAACAAAAATGAATATATAAATTGAAATGCCAATGCAGAATTCAAATTGCTTATGCAAAAAAATAAAAACAAAAACCAAAAGCGAAAAGTTATTAACTAAATAAATGCACAAAAAAAAAACGGATACAAAATGCCGAAACCAAAAAAAGAAAAACCAAAAAGCAAATGTCTATCCTTCATTTTGGCCGCAAGGCCACTTGTTCAGCATCTGCTGCCTCTTTGTCTCTGTATTATTAGCGGTTTTTTTTTTTTTGAAAAAGCATCAAAAGTGGTACTGCCAGCTTGACAAAGTGGCCAACGGGGCGTGTGCGTAATAAACTTGACAGTGGCTACAACAACTATATGCACATCTACATCTACAATTACAACTACAACTACAACTAGAACTACAATGGCAACATCAACATCAAGAAAAACAACAAACATCTTCAGCAACTGGCAACAAGGTCAGCTAATGGTCGTCTTAATATACAAATGCATAATCCTACAGCATTTACATATATATATATACTACTATATATACCTATGTACTCTCTCTATATATACTATATATATATACACACATTTTAACTGTTATTTTTGGGCCTTTGGCATTTATATGTATTTTATGGTTATTAAACTCGTTAGATAGATACTCGTTCTAGTATTAGTTCTAGACCAACTAAGCCCAATCGATACAAATTGTAAACTCACACACACGCATACATATAGTCAATCTATGTGTAGTATACTTTTTTTAGCTAGATACATCATATACTTTTATATACTACACTTATAATACCATAAACTGAAAATTTATTGTAGTAGTTCAACTATATTCGATCTAATATTGTTAACAAGAAATTCTCATTAGTTGTAGCTATATAAACATTGTGTAAGAAACATTTTAAAACGCCTTGAAGCTAACCAAACAAAAATAAAATTGTTATTAATTAAATCTAAGCTAAATTATGTAGTCAATATAACATTTATATAAACTTTAGCATTAGTTTAACTACCACACAAAAAATCTCTATATAAATTGTGTAGTCGTTCAAATGAATACAAGTGTTTAACTCATACTTAAATAATAACTTAAATGTTAAATTTACATTCATATATACGTACATATATATATATATATATATATATTCCTTTTGTGTTTACTAATCGTATATCGATAAGTAGCTATTTGAACCACCATATAACCGTTAGTGTAACTGTAAATCTGGCCTATCAAGTATACCATTTACTAAGTAACATAATTCACTATCATTTGTATGGTTAATGTTAATTTTATGTTAATGAAATGTCATATTTTAGTAGACAAACGTCAATGACCAGACTGTCAAAATCTGCAATTTAATAGCAGTTTTACATGATTTTAACAGCGATTTAACAGCGTTTCAACGGCAGTTGGATCGGCATCTTAACAACAGTTTAACAGCAGTTTAACAGCGTTTTAACAGAGGTAGGATCAGCAACTTAACAGCAGTTTAAGAGCAGTTTAAGAGCGTTTTAACAGCATTTTAACAGAAATGGGGTCAGCAACTTAACAGCAGTTTAACAGCGTTTTAACAGCATTTTACAAGAAGTGGGATCAGCAACTTAACAGCAGTTTTAACAGCAGTTGGATCATCAACTTAACAGGAGTTGGATCAGCAACTTAACAGTAGTTTAACAGCAGTTTAACAGCAATTGAACAGCGATTTAACAGCACTTTAACATTAGTTTAACAGCAGTTGAACAACAATTTAACAGGGCTGACATTATTAACTAATACTAAAATATTTAAGTTACTCACCGAACTACCCCGTTTTAAAGTAAAGCTCCTATTGAGTTTCAGTTCCATAATGCTTCCCAAAATGCCGCTGAAACATTCGATATGAAAACTGAACTGTCAATAGAAGCCAATTTAAATGAACAATGACAACTCTGGCTTGGACCCAGCTTGTCGAGCTGCAATACAGCTTTTTTTGACAAACAACTAAACCACAAGACTGACAACTAAACTGACTCCAAATGCAGCTGCACCGCCACCGCAAAAAAATCTAAAAAAAAAAGGAAACTAAACAGAGCCGGAAGCCCATTCCGTACAACTACAACTACAATAACAACAACATATACAACAATAACAACAACAACAACTACAACATCTACAACTGCAACAAAAACAACAACTAAAAAACTACAAAGTTATTTATTTAGAAAAAGCAGTTACCGCTATTTCTGTTGCTAGAAGCTTTTATAGTTGCTATTGCTATTGCTGTTGCTGCTGCAACTGCTGCTGTTGCTATTGCTGTTGCTTTTCCTGCTGATGTTGTTATTATTGTTGTTGTTGTTGTTATTGTTGTTGCTGCTGCTGTTGTGTCGCTAATGAAAACAACATGGCGCAGAGAGCTTTACTGAAAAGCGTAAACTAAACGTAAGCCAAAGTTGATTGGCGCCACACACACCAACACACACAAAGAGACGAAGAGCAACAAAGACAGCAAGAGAGATGACGAGGGTGAGGTGGGAGATAGAAAGGTAGCGATACGCACACGCAAAGCGTTAAGAAGAAAAACGTCTGGCAGAGGGAGCGGCTGCGGCAGAGGCAGAGGAAGAGGTAGAGGCAGCGACAGAGGCAGAGACAGAGGCAGAGGCATGGCTCGTTACGTTACGTCACGTTACGTTACATCAATTTTTGTGTTTCCGCAGGAAATGCAACTGCTATATTCCCATTGCCATTCGCAATGCTCTTACCCCGTAATCCGTTAGCCATAACCCGTTACTTCTTAACCCAATCCCAATCTGCTCGCCTGCTTTATCTCTCTCTCTCTCTCTCTTTCTCTCCCTCATTCCGTAAGATTCTCCCATTCGCACGAACGCTTACATTCGCCCATACTGTTGTCATTTCAATATTGGCCCTGGCGTACTTTTGCTTGCTGCAGCAGCTGTGACCGTAGCAACAACAACAATATCAGCAGCTACAGCAACGGCAATGATAACAGAAAAATTGCCAAAAGGAAAGTGCGCCGGAATCCTAACCAAGCGTAGTTGAAGTAAAACTGAGTTTCATTTCGGATTGGTTGTTCTGGATGCTAGGCACCGTTACCAGTATAAGAGTACGCCAGGGGCAGGGTATGCTACGGTACGTCGTACGGCATACGGCATACGGTCACGGTTACGGGTTTTATTCAGCCAAGAGCGTAGACATTGAAACAGCGACAACGGTCGTTTAATAACCCAACGAGCACTTTGTATGTTTTCATAACCTGCGTTCCAGTTAGCTCTAGTATTTTTTTTTTTTTTTCGTTGTTAAATCGCACACCTATACATCTACACACACACTCATACACACACAAGCTTTTAGCCAGCCTCATTCACACATACATACATACTTAGCTATATTAATCGTAAAACCTTTATATCGTTTTTAGAGTTAGCTTTTGGGCTTGGGTTTCCTCGAGTTTTAACTTAGTTTATATGCTTTTATCATTTCCATTTGCTCTTTAATATTATAATCCTTTTCATTTGCCAAATGACGCACTCATTTATTATAATCTATATATAGGTTACATCATCATCATCATATATATTCAAACCAATACGCTCTCACTACATACTAAACTGATAAATTCAACTTATAATCTTACGACTTATATACTAATTATAATCATATACATCACTTAGAGATCCGTCTTGATTACTTTCGTATACTCTTATGTCTTAGGTATACTTTTTTGAATATGCCCAACTCTTAATTAGCTGCATATTATATATCATATATATATATATATATTCAACCCACACGCAGTATTAAAGCCCGTATTTTTTTTAATCTTTTGCCACTTACAGTTGATCTATCCAATGGGCAGCTGACACCCAACAACAATACACCGCTGCTAACACAGGCATTGTCAGGTGAGTGCTTGATACTAACTTAAAGCTGTGGCAGAGAGCTTTAAAGCATTAACAATTGCTACATTTAATTGCAACACTCATTAAACATTTAATGACTGTTAATTGTCAGAGTCTGAATGAATGTGCGCATATTGACTTTTACGCTCATAAATCATTCATTGCTCACTGAGCTTTAATATTAAATCACTCAAATTAAGCGCCGCCGCTCATTAAGCTGCAAAAGCTCTAAAGCTTAAGGCATACCATTGCCATTGATATTGCCATTGCCTTTACAACTGCGAGTACATTAAATTGAGCTTACTTTAAAGCTTTGCAGCAACCGTTGCACCCGATTCTTGTATTTTTTAGCAAAGCTCTCTGCTGTTGTCTGTATATTTAGAATGTTATCCATGATGTAGTACATGACATTTCCACTCTAATGCTCGGTATTTGCTTGCAGTGATGAACAACTATCAGGCGGCTGCTGCAGCTGCCCACAGCTTTGGTCCGTCGGCGTCGCCACATGCAGCGGCTGCCACCACGGCCACACGGCAGGGTTTTCCGTCAACCAACTCGCCCGGACCAACCATTGACATGTACAGCTCGGCCGGTGCCGACAATGTTGGCTACGTACAGGCCACCAGTCCGCAGCCATCGGGCTTTCCCATTGCCGTTAGCCGTGCCCCATTGAACTACAGCCCGGTAAGTATGAGCCTTGTGCACCCTCTGCACCCTGTGCGCCCTGTGTGTGCATCCCTGTTGGGTCGGACTCTCTGTCTAGCACCCAGCGAGAGCACTAGAGTGTAGTATGTGTAGTGTTAACATCTTTGGGGCCGAGGCAACTTGTAACTGGGTTGACTCCTAGTCATAAGGTGGTCCGTGTTATATATACCGAGCATTGTTTGCATTGTGTTCCGCTTAGCTGTCGTTCACTGTATCGCATTACACACAGCTGAGGAGAGCCAACGACACAGCGCGAACGGTAGCGGAAGACGGAGCACGGGAGAGGGACAGAGAATGGAAGAGGTAAAGAAAGAAGACGTAGCGGAGATATAGTAGTGATAAATTAGAAATATTAAAACAAATTCTAGTTACATAGTTATTGCGCTGACCTTCTATAAACATTGTACTATGTATTTCTCTTTCATTTCGTACAGATTTATTCGTTGAACTTTGCGATGGCTAATATATAAAAAGACTGATAATCCAAAAAAAGCAAAAAAGAAAAAGCAAAAATAAAAGATTAAAACAAATACAAGCAAAACAAACAAAAGCAAAAGTATATACAAAAAAAAAAAAACAAAAAAAATACAAAAAAACAAAGCATATTATATATATAAATCGAAATATATATATATATATATCCACAAAAATATATATATACATACATATATATATTTGCAACCAAAAACAAATAAATAAACGAAAAGCAAAGAAACTAAACTAAAAACAAAAAAAAAACAAAAAGAAATAAGAGTATATAACAAAACGCAGTTGCACAAGGTAGGCACACCAACAAAACTACAGCGTGTTCTTTTTTCTAATAACAATTTCCATTATTTATCTTCAAAAATTAAACATAATTTTAAAACTAAAAACAAAAAAAAACTCTAGTGAACAAATTCAAGTATAATAAATACCAATACTTATGTATGCACGTCACAATAAGCACAGTTTTCTAGGCCGTTTCAATTCAATTCAACAAAAATATTATGATTTACTTCAAATTTTAAATTCAATAATTCTACAACTCGTACTCTACATATGTATATTATACTTATAAATATTAAATCTAAGTGTTGCTACATAAATCATTCATTAATTATACGTACATTCACCACATAAATGAAACATACACAAACACCCACACACACATTTACGACAGAAATTTCTATTTATAAATTCAAAGCTCATATATAATTATTTAAATATATATATAATTATATATAATATATATATTCTTAGTTAACATAGAGCGGTCAAATCATTTACAAATTATCGAAATCTATTCGATCGTCTGAAAACTAAAAATAATTTTGCGATTGCGATTTTAATTGAAGTATTAACATGAGCATATAGATGTTAATTTAGTTCAAATAATATTAAAAAAATATAAAAAATAATATTTATTTAAATTATAACGTTTATTAATTTTATTTGTGTTAAAAACATAAAGTTTTTCATTAGAAAACTGTAGCAAATTATCAAATTTCAATTCTCTTTTCTACGTTTTATCTGTGTAAATCTCTGACCATACATACATTCATACACACATCCATAGACACATCAACACACACTCACACACACACTCACATGCGTACATATAAATATTCATAGAGCATACAATTACACAATATTTATTATTCAAGCCTTGGGCGAGTTTTGATAAAGAATTGACATTGAATTGACACATTGAAAGCATTTCAATTTGATATTGATTCTGATTCCGATTCTGATTTTGATTTTCATTTTCATTTGTAAAATGCACTCTATCAAAATATTCCATCAACGAAAAAAAGATTCACAACTTATTTGATATACTAGTATATGTTCCATAGAGTGAAAAACTTTCCAACTTTTATTTTTGTTTGTTTCTTCTTTATCGAAACTCAGTCAACGTATTGATAACAACAACATTTTTATATAATTTGTTTTGACTATCTTCAATACTTTTTCACTTATATACAAACAACAAAATTTCTCTATATATATTTATATGTATATCTCTAAATGTTGACAAAAAAAAAAAGAAAATAAATGAATACTTTCTAAATGTATGTGTGCATTAGATACTTGGCAAATTGTATTCGATTTGAATAATTTTGGTATTTTGTTTGTTTTGTTCTCGATACGAAACATTTATTTACAGGGACCACTAATTCCTGCGGCATTTACAAATGGATACCATTAAAAGGTGGCGCCGACAACCGCAATGACAACAACAACAACAACAACATCTAGAACAACAACTAGAATAACAGCAACAAGCAACAAGCAACAACAAGAAGCAACAGCAACAACTACAACAACAGACACGCAAAGCAACTGTAATGCTGCAACCACACACAGAAACACAACAACTGCAACAACAACAACAACAACAACAGCAAGAACAAGCATAATTAATTTAAAGTATATCAGCGCATATACTAGCAAACATATATGTATACTATATAATATATATACTATATAATATACATACTATATCTATACAAAACGCAAATGAAATCTGTTAAGCAGCAAAGCCCCATAAACCAAAACTCACACACACACACACATAATTAATTAATTAACGTATATACTACACACACACACACACACATAGACACATAAATAACACCCTCTATAAAATAAATTTATAGAACGCCGAGCAAGCAAACCCCAACAACAACAAACAGCGTAAAAAACTTTAAACGAACAAAAAAAAATTAATTTTAATTTAATGACAACAAGCAGAAGAACAAAAACAACAAATTAACAACAAAATAGCCAAAAAAAAAACAAAAAAAAAATTAAAACCAACCACATGAGCAGCCCCTACAACCCCCCTACCTACGCCCCTGCTTCATGGCTACTGGCCCCTCTGAAAAAAAGTTGCAACGTGTGCAGCAAAAATCGTTTAAAATGCAAATTAAACGAAACTGCGTCAAGTGCAGCGGTCGAAAGGCGGTAGGCGACAAGTAGGCGTGGCCTTAACACCACACACCATCACACACACACACACACACACACACTCACATAACCATGCATACATAGAGCAATATGAAGGCCAGCCTGGGGCAAGGATGACAACATTTTGGAGAATAAGAGGGGCCAGGGGGTTTGCCGGAAGCATCATCAATTTTTATTAAGTAATGAGAAGGCAAAAATAAAACCAAAAAAAAAACCCTTGAAAAAGAAAACCAAAACTGTAAACTAAAGAGCGCTAAAAAAACACAAAGAAAAAAAGATGAAAAACCAAAAAAAAAAATATATATATAAAAAATGTTGCAATAATAGCGAAAATGTTATTATTTAAATGCGTATTATGAATGATATAAAAGAGAAGAAGCAAGAGCCGAAAAATGGATTATTATTAACATTATCTGATTATTATTATTGCTATTCTTGCATAAGTTGTAACTTTAAAAGTTCAAGTCGATATACACACTTATACATGCATATATATCGATACATATATAAATCGATATATAACTAAATATACTATAATTATTATAAAAGAAATGAAACTGCAATATAAATATACAAAGTGAATTACATTGAATCAAAAGCAAATTATTTGTACAATTTGTGTGTGTGAATTTGCAAATTTTGCAATATGATCGATCGAGTTGATTAATAAATACTAGTATTTATTGCATTATTATTATTATGATTATTATTATTGTTTTTTATGTTTAAATCGATAATCGATAATCAAAATTGTGCTAACAATTCTAGATGCAAAAGTTATGAATTACTTATGAATTTATTTTGAAAGTACAACAAATTGTTTATTGGCCAAAAAAAAAAAACAAACAAAAACAAATATTAAAACAAAAACACATAAAGCTATACGCTCTAAGTATGTTAAATGAATAATTATAATAATAATAGTAATGGTAATTATAATAATCATAATGTAACACACAAATTATGTCATTTGTTAAATGTGTTGAAGTTCTGTATGATTTCGATTTGAAAAACCAAATTCGAATGAGAATGAAAATGAATATGAATGAATGAAACAAAACAAATCTTTTGTGTTCACCTTGAAAGCGAATTAAATGCATAAATGCTTAATTCTAATTATAAACAATGAATAGTTAGAAAAATATGTTAAAGCATTAATAAAATACAACAAAAAGGGGGAAAAACCATCCCAAAAGGGCAAAATGAATTGGAAAACAGAAGGCGCATAACTCGAGGCATAAATCAATTTATTTGCACACGATAAGCAGAAATCAACTATGAATAAGTACGAATAAGTAAATGAAAATTAAAACACATACACTCACACAAACACACACACACAAACCCACATACCCAAACACATTCATACCACAGCAGAAACTGATGAATCAAAAGGCAAACTTAAAACAAATTACAATTTAAGAAGCGCATATGCAACATATATAATAACAATAAACTATTCTACATACATACACACAATATATACATATATATATATAAATCTATTATGTTTAAGTAAATAAAATATTTATAATGGACAAATGCTGAGACATGCACTTGTTTCAACGATTAACTAAATAAATACCTATGTATTGTATGTAAACACGTATGTATAATAAAACTAAACAAAAACGAAGGCAAAAACAAAAAATTAAAAATGAAGAACAAACGCGATTAACGATAAACGATAAACAGAAGCCAGAAGCTGATGGGTAATGATATATAGTGAAAGTGAGAGGGTAAAACGGATGTGGAAGTGGACGAGGAAGCGGAAAACGGAAAACGGAAGTGAAAGTGTAAGGCGCAACTTTGGGGAAGATAAACCGAAGGAGCGCAGAATTCAAGCAGGCCACGTTATGTGCAATTAATTAATTTCTAGTCGCATTCTAGCTTAAATGCATTGGATGACGATGATGATGATGTCGATGTTGATGTAATTTTGTGAGGCGTCATAGAAAAATATATTTATATACAAACTATATATATATATATATAAGTATATATATATATATATGAAGTATTCAATTATTGGAACAAAACAAAAGAAAAAGCAAACTATCTGACAATTAAATAAACATAAATTATTACCACAAAGAACCCCAAATGGGAATGGGAAAAATACACAAAAAAGAAGAAACGATAAACGAAATACGAAAAATCAACTAAACATTGTATTGTTCTATAATTGACAGCAGAACAACAATAAGATACGCTTTTTTGTCTGTCTGAGATTTTTGCATTAGGCAGAACACACCAATACACATCCACACAGACACAAAACACACACACACACACACAGATAAATATATAAAGAAAAGCTGCAGCTGCAACTGCAGCAGTGAAAATGTTCCTTTCATAACTTTTTTGCCAAATTGTCAAACCAACGCTCTCCAGGACTTGGCCCACATCAAGTCGAGTCTCGGACCAAAAATATAACAAACAAATACGAAACTACATAGCAATTGATGACAACAACAAACAACAAAGAACAACAACCAGAAGAAGAAGTAGAAGAAGGAGAAGAAAAAGAAGAAGCATACATATATCGTATACGATATAGAATTTCATACTTATTATTAAATAGTTGCAGTGTATTATACATAATGTTAGCCGCAGAGGACAAAACTCGACACTTGAAAAAAATCATTCGAAAAATTTCAATATTTTCACAACAACAACAACAACGTGTTAATTGGAACATCATACACCTACACACACAAAAGTTTATATATACTTATACTATATATAATCACACACATTTAGATAGGCGAAAGTAAGCTGCTAAATTCTATTCAATACATACATAAACATATATATATATATACATGAATCGGCTAAAGCCCATCTCTGTATTCAGCAAAGATAATGATGACGCATAATGCGACATAGAACAAAAACATTTATGCGATGTATATACATCGGTGTATACATCACACATACATCTGCAAGGGAGTCAAGGCAATGGTTACTTTAAAGCTAACTAAAACTATTTGTTAATGCAAAAAATATACATAAATATATACATATAAATATATATACATATATATATAAAATAAAATAAATTGAATAATAAATAATAAATGATATTCCAGCTGAAATCAAAGCGATGGCAAATATACATAACAATATTTTCGTGTGGAAAGAAAAAACAAATGGAAAATCGGCATAAAGGCGTAAACATGTTATATTTGCAATAAAAACTAAAGAAAATACAACCAAAAAAAATTTAAATAAATATATATATATATATATATATAATTATATATACTTGTATGAAAACGTAATTGTTAAGGCATATACATACACATATACATAATTATAAATATGATAAATAAATAAATATATTTTTAAGACACGTTCTAAAAGCAATAATTCAAAACAACAACATGAATAAAAAAAAACAAAACAACAACAACAAGAGGAAAAACAGAAGAAGCAACTGAGCTAAATGAAAAACCAAAAAGTAATACATTAAATATACACCAATATATAAATATACATAAATACATATATACACCTAAAGTCTATATAAATATAAATATATATATATAATTATATACATATACAAATATTACGAGTAAGAAACGCATTGACAAGAATCGATTAAGAATTAAAGCGACCGTCAGAGAGAGAGAGGGAGAGAGAAAGAGAGCGGGAGAGAGAGAAAGGGATGGAGAATGAAGAATGGAGAAAAAAGAATGGAGAATGGAAGATGAGCTTGCTTTCTTCCTCCAGCGCTCTCTCCATCTCTCTATCTATCTTCCTCTTTCTCTATCTTTGCAAAAAAAGACATGCATATTGTAAATTACTTGTAAACATTTTTCGACTGTTGTAGAGACCAAACGTAGCGGTGCTCTCATTTGAAGAGTGTGCCAGAGTAAGAACGACTCAGTCTTATATGGTCTGTATATGGAGAAGATTCTCTTCTAAGATGAAAACGTAAATAAATCATTTCTGGGCAGCTAAAGGCCAAATAGAGCAAATGCAAAGCCAATTACAGTCGGCTAGTCAAATTTTTTTATGTTGTAAGTCGCAAGCAGTGAGTCGATAAACGATAAACGATAAACGATAACCGATCAACCTTTACAGCGTGCAATGATTTGCATTTTAGCAAATTAGCTATCGAATTGGCATCTGTTTATAGTTAATCCACACTAACACACACAAACACACACGCATACACCCATCGGGAGGGTGTATGTGTATGTGTGTACCCGAGTAATCAGCTTTAAGCGTACTGTTGAATTTTTTCTAGCATTTTTCCTGTTAACGTTCGTTATGAGTAGAAGAACATGCTTTATACAATGAAACAAACAAACAAAAGAAACATACATATTATTTGTAGTGCTCGATTGTTGAAAACAAACTGAAGACAGCACAACAACAACAACAACAACAACAACAACAATTACAACATCAGCAGCAACAGCAAACAGCGACAGCTACAACAACAACAATTCGTACAATATTCTGACTACTTTATTGGTATACCGGAGCAACAACAACAACAACAGCAGTAACAAATTACAACAACAACAACAACAACAACCAAATGAAATGCGTCCTTGTAACAAATTCAATTTCAGTCAATTAGATAAAACAAAAAAAAAAACAACTTTACATCAACAACACAAAGAGAGCAACATAAGAAGACACAATTTTTTGAGAAAAGAAAAATCCCCAAAAAAAAAAAGTATAAAATAAATAAAAAAGGCTAAACGTAAACGTAAATATGCGAACAATTAAAGGAAATCGAACATTTTTTCATTATTTTTCTACTGATGGCGCCGTCGAAATATGCGTAAAGTTTGTAGGCAAACAAAAATTTTGGACGGCGCAGGCGCAAAAGCTTTAAATTGAACATTAACAAAAATAATATTAAAAAAAAAAACAAACGAGGTCTCTTTTTTATATAGAGAGAAGAAGCAGAGAAGACGACGACTACGAAAACGAAGATGAAAAACAAAGACGTAGATGCAGTAGCAAAAGCAGAAGCAAAAGCAGAAGCAGATGCTGATGAAAATGTGTATAAATCTTAAGTATGCGGTATATGAGAATTTTTTAATACAGAACAATATTAACAAACGTACATACTTTAAGCTAAAACGCCGTTTTTTGAGTCGATAAAGTCAATTTTTTGGTGGTCGAACAACTAAATAAAATTAACATAAAATAAAATATTTGACACGTGAAACAGATGAGTAATATGTAAAATAGTTTTTAAATGTGAACAGAGTAAAGTAAAAATGCGAAAAAGTATGAAAAGACAAAAAGCGTAAATTCAGAGAAAGGGTAAACCAAATGACAAAACAAAATGGAAAAAGTTTGGGTAGTTATACCAAATACTTAATACGAATGACTTGATTTCCGTTTGATGAGCTCTTATTATATGATTATGATTATTACTTATTGTATTGTCTTATAAAACATATCAGTTTCTTATTATGTGTATGAGTAAATCGCCAACAAAAACAAATACGATAACGATAACGATAACGATTACGCTAACGATAACGATTACGATTACGATTGAAATACCAATTAAATACTGAAACTAATGAATTCAAATCAAACACAATGTTGTTTCTTTTATACCAATACAAATACACTCACACACACACACACACTGACACACATTACCCTGACTGTGTTGAGAAGCGCATAGAACGGCGCTATAGGCAGTCAGTCGAAAGCGCTTGGGATGACCCGCAATTTGTGAGCCTTTGTACACTTTAACATGCTTTTATATATGTATATGGTAGCAATCAGACAATTCTCTCTTCAGTTCGTTTTTTATAGCCAAAAACATATGTACATACACCAGACACACTCACACACACACACACACACACTCACACACACACACACACAGACACACACATGCGAACACATGGAAACCTACATACACATACGAACGAACGATCACTTGACTATTTTTGCTATAAGTAAGAAATTCCCCCCAGGAATGTGTCAGTCAGAAGTTGCTACTCCTACTGACAAAAACACCTTTACTATATTGACAATATCTCTTATATATTTTACACTATACTATATGAAAAAAAAAAAACCAAAAACAAAATACAAAAAAAAAAAAGAATTATATATTAATATATACAAAGGAATATAAGTATAATAAAAAAAAAAAAACAAAACAAAAACCGAAATAAATTAAATTGAAATACAAGCAAATGTTTAAGCTAAAGACAAACGATAAACGATAAACGATTAACGATAAAAGTGAAAGGACGTTAAAAATTGTATTTACAAATGCAAAAACAAAAAAAAAAACCAAAAACAAAATAAGAAATGAAATCATTTTAATACTTTATACACAAGGATACCAGTCGTTGGAAGAAGGATAAACAAAATTTAACGAGACAGAACATGAACAAGCAAAAAAAAAAAGGAAGATACATTTATAACGATATAAAAACGATATAATGAATTAAATACGCGATAAGAAAGCGTACAGTTTGTAAGTATTCTAACTATGTAAGTAAAAGTAATTAAGTGGCGCGTGCGTTGGCTAAGAAAGGAATAAAAATCAATTAAATACACACACACAAATACACACACACATACACACTCAATATCTACACACTCACTCGGTCGTACCCGTACCCGTACCCGTACCCGTACCCGTACCCGTACCCGTACCCGTACAAGTAGTCCTACTTGTACCCGTACCGGAACCCGTACTCTTACTTCTGATAGTACTCGTACTTGTAATTGTACCTTGTAGTTGGACCCGTACTTGTATTAATACTAGTACTCGTACTTGTGCTCGTATTAGTGCTGCATCTTTAAGTAGGGTGAAAAAATTGAAATACGAATTAAAAGGCGACTGAGCGAGTGATTTGATGTGTGTGCAGAGACACGGTGTTGAGGGACAGAAACTGGTACAGTACTACACCATACTGCAAACTATACAAGGTAAACAATTTAAACAGAGTCAAAGCAGAGTAGAGATAATGTTGATCATTGAAATCTGCAGATGAGCATGACAGTGCGAAAGCCATACACATAAATAGAAGCATAACAAGAATTTAACAAAAACGATAACTAAAACTTTAAACCTAAATGAGATAAAACGAGTTTTTCATTTCTATAAAGACATCCGGTAACGAATTTGTATATTTACTATGAGAAAACACAACAAAATATATACATATGTATATATATATACAAATATATATATATATATATACATACGATCATCCCGTAAAGCTATATTGAAAGCAAAGGGCAAATCGAATCCTTCACACGAACCCAAAAAAGAAACCCATATATATACATACATACATACACAAAGATACGAAATACATATATATATATATATATTTATATATATACATA
>JBANCZ010000504.1:0-34699 GCA_037040025.1 Sphaerogastrella javana
TAGCTGCCTTTTTAAGATAGCTGCCTCCAAAATCACTGCAATCAACTCGAGGCAGTTAAGCGAATTATACTGTATATATATATATTAAAATAATATTATAATATATGCTCACTTATCCATCTGTCGATCTAGAAATCCGTATGAAAATCTAGATTTCGGAAACTAGAGACCATAGTATTCATATTTGGCACATACACATTGTACATGCTGGGTCTTTTTAAAATTTTTGATTCCAACCTTTACTCCCCCATAGTTGAACACTCTCTAACTAAAAGTCGGAATACAAGGCGTAATTTTGAAACTAATTGGCGCATCTCTTCACGTTATCTGCAGAATTACAATACACACCTAATTTTTTATCGATATCGATTATCGATATTAATATACAAATAGGTTGTTGATTTTACTATAGAGAAAATACTATACTAAACTGAACAAACAAAATACACAATGCACCAATAATAATTATTGCCCCATAAATGAGATACTGATTCAAAAGTACGATTACGTGCCTAAAAAATAAAAAAAGCACAGGGTCACTATTATCGGCCGCCATCCCTACTGCTGGATTTTTTACTGTTTGCAACCAAATGCTTAATGGTTTGTTTTATATAATATTTGTGCTCCTCCTGGGATTCGCTATGCGCTGTGTTCGCTTTATTTTAAACTTAAATATTTAATGAGGATGCATATGAGTGCATTCGAACTGTTGAATAGGTAATACACCCTGTTAGCCCAGTATTGACTTTGAAAATTATAATACCGGGCTGACAGAACCTTCATAGTGACCCCAACCAGCAGATCTTCCATCTGTCAGTCAGTTTGCCTACGTGACATTGGCTCAAGTGACTCATTTGGCTGTAACACGCCAAAGTGGTATTTCCCGAGAGAGAGTGGGGATAGAGGGAGATAGAAAGAGAGATTGGTAGAGAGAATATGTGAGAGATGAGTGAGGTTAAAGAGTAAGAGTGAGAGCGAGAAATTTGCATCTGAAGTAGCTGCAGGTAAATTTAACTTTTGCCACATAAGTGTTTGTACGTATGTGGGGTCTTTCACATACAAACCAACACACATATCACTAAATAAATGTGTGTGTGTGTTTGTGTGCGCTTAATTCACACACACACGCACTGGGACATATGCATTCGTCCCTTTGGAAGTTTCGTGTGCACTTAATTGGCGCATCTCTTCACCTGCTGCAGTTTGTTTAACTTTATTGGTTTTTACCACCCACTACCCACCACTTACCGCCAACCTCCTTCAAAAATGCCATCAACATAAATCAATGAAAAGCGTTGCATAACTTCATTACATCCGCCAACTCTCTCACACTCTCTCTCACTCTAACACTCTCTCACTCTCGCTCCCCCTCTCTCATTCAGTTGCACTCATTCTTCTCACACACACTCGTTTCTTATGCGATTTTCCACGCGGAGCTGCTGCCTGACTGCAGATAGCGGTGCGACATGCCAAACGACACGTATGTATCTGTGGAGCAAATGCAGCAAGCGTAACGATTTTTCCTATTTAAACGCGTTTTTTATCGTTTTAACATTTTAGCATTTTCGCACACACACACACAGATCCCCCTTCTGGCCCAAAATGTTACCCCCAATACATTGTTATGGCATGCTTGTAGCTGTATCCCAGATTCCTTTTAGATTGTCGCAGTCGCTGTCCTCGCTGCGCTTTTCATCCATTTCCCCCCTCTTGCAGTTTTCTTTCTTCATAGCTCTCTCTGTCATTCACTTGGCCAAATCCCAGTTCAGGCATTTGCTTGCTGCTGCTTGTTTGCTAATCGCCCAGTTGCACAGTGAATACATTGTGCTGCTGCTGCTCGTAGTTGATATTCCAATGGAGTTTCAATTTCCGGTCTACATGCAGCAGAGCAAGAAACTCGAGGTTTCCATACGATACGATTCGATTTGATTCGATGCGATTCGTTTTGTTTGACACTCAACCCTTGTGTGTACTAAACGAATAAAACGTTCGATTCTTTTCGAATTTGTGAGTGTGACTTTTTTATTTTTAAATACATTTTAAGAGTACAAGTTTTGAATTTGGTGAGACAAGAGGTATTTTCAATTAGTAAAAGTTTTGGTTACTGTGCTTAAGCATTCATTCGTTCCTTTTAAATCACCTTACATTATTTATATTTTAATTTAAACATCTAAGATGAACTGGACCTTCATTATTATCGTCCACCCAAGCTGCCTAATCAGTAGTTTTAATGCAATTATTTAAATAAATGAAGATCCGCTTTAAACATGCCACTTCATTAAAATCGAACTAAGTTTTTTTAATGGTTTTTTTTCACGTTTCGTTTTACTCGATGCGTTGGCAAATCTCCGGCTACAAATTCCGAACACTGCAGACTAAAAGTCTTGAGATGAACTCATTAATCATCAGGCAGCGGTGTTGCTGTTGCTTTTGCTGCTTGCCCCTTGACATTTTCCAAGTGGAAGCTTGCAAAATATGAAAAATATACAGAGACAAAAAAAATATATATTATAATAAAGAGCAAAGTGGTGAGAATTGTGGAGCCAAGCAGAGCTGCTTGTCGAGCGACAGTTGCCATCAGTCAGCATATAAATGCAGAGCTACAAGTTGTGGCAGTTGCTGCAGCTGAAGCAGCTCAAAGCGAGTGGCAACAATGCGTTGTAGGAACGAAAATTGTGCCACTTACTTTAATTGCTGCCCCAATGCCCTGGCATTGGTAACAAAAGCAGCTTGGACCAGGCTATTGTTGCTATGACCAAGTGTCAGAAAGAGAGATAGAGAGAGAGAGAGAAAGTGATAGACAAAGAGATTGAGAGAAAGAGAGAGCGACAGGGTGCTGTGGTGGTGTGAAAGCAGAAGCTGACGTGGCTCATGTAATTAAAACATCGCATTCAGTACAACAATGCCAGTGCCAGTGCCACTCCCACTGCGACTGCGAGAGGCGTTAGTTACAGCAGCTGCTGCTCATTTGCTGCTGTTGCAACAGGAAAAGCCAGGCTTTGTAACTGGACCTTATGCCCAAGACGCTTTGTAGTCGCTCCGAAAAACTGGCACTAAAACCTTTATATTTTACGCTCTGCCAAATGTGCCACTATGTATGTGTGCTTGTGTGTATGTATGTGTGTGTGTGTGGTAGGGTTTCCTTTCACTGTATGTGTGTGTGTGTGTGTGTGAGTGTGTTTTTGGCACTTAATTGAACGCATTAACTCAAAAGCGGCAACCTGCGACCACAGTTTATTGATTGCGTACGCCTTCTTTCCCTTTCTCTTCATCTCTTTGGGTTGACTTACTCTCCAAGTTAAAATTTCAATTTTGGCTACGAAATGTTGCTGCAGTACCTATATACACATCCCCAATGTTTTTTACATAATTGTGTTGGAGTGCGTCCAGTTTTTGGAGATATAGAGCAGTTAACTCGGAGCTGTCGAAGCATTTCAAAAACTTGGCCATTTAGTTGAGCTTAGTTACTTTCGAGTGAGTTTTCCGCTGAGAGTAAACCCGTTACGGAAGAGAACGGAAATGTTGTAACTGAAAACAGAACTTCAACAAGCAGTTTATAAATGTTTAACCCACACGATATTGTATTAAAGTTTTGCAGTTTTTTGCAACTTTACGCTTAACTAACACTCAGACAGCCACGGGCAATTTTCATCATGTAAATTCGTTAGAAACTTTAATTAATATTCAACAGCAACGCAATGGCTATCGATTTGATGATATATACTATATATATAGATATATAAATTACTGCCACAAATTGCCACACAGTACAGCTAATAGCATACAAATTGTATATCGAGTGTGTGACTACGTGACGTATACGTAATGTACATAACTTTTTGTGTGCGGCAACTAAAAGTGTTTTAATGGAGCATGTTACTAAAATGTTGCCTTTATTTTCTGGCAAGTTAATCAAATACAAAATTTGCTGTCGTTGCTTTAAGTTTTCTTTAAGCTAAAGCTAAAAGAAAACGCGGAATTTTAGTTGTTGTTTATAACTTCGTTTTGTTTCCCTATCAGCACTTTGCTAATTTGAAAATGTCAGATATTTTAGACATTTCTTGGCATTCAAACCATTTAATACGCATCTTTTTTTAAAGCTGAGATTAACTTTTCAACATCACCAAAATCCCAGTAATCGTAATTATTTATTTAAATTCTCTTTATATTCCTTGGGGTTCCCATTTTAATTTTAATATATTTATTAATTTTTAAATATTATTTAATTTTTTTTTTGCTAAGAGAACATATTTTTAAAGTTGTCCACCTGATAGCATAGGTAGTTAAAATTACTCCCAGCGCTTTTAGCTTTGATCAATAATTTCAAGCGAGATTCTGAACTCAACTAATCAAATTAACAATGCTTCATTGACCAATTGTGCTACCAACATTAAATATAAGTCTATTCTTTTATTGTATTTTTTTCTTCCTTTCTAAAGTGAGTATCTGGCATTAGTATCTCGCTTCATTAACAGTTTGTTATACTACCAAAGCGAATATGAGTTTTGATTCTGCACGCTCAGCTAAATTTTTTGTTCTGTATCGAACTGAAAATATTGTTGTGGCTTTTAGTTTGAATAATCCCAAAGAAATTTTGTGCTGCTTAGAAAAGCAGTGAGTGAACCACAACAAATCAATGTCCGTCTCGAAATCGAAAAATAAATTGAAGTGATTTCTGCTTTGGATATCTATCCTGCAGACACTCTCGTGTGTGTCCCTGTTCGATGGGTTTGTCCCTTGTGGCGCAACTCCTTTTTCAGCTTTTAGTTTTTTTTTTTTGTTTGTTAAAAAATAAAGAAATTTTTTGTGTGTATCTTTAAAAGTGACTTTGAACTTTTTTGTGCACACGAAAAGAGAAGAGAACAACGTTAAACCAAAAATCCTATTCCAAATGCCAAAAGCTACAGACTCAGTCAATAACTATGCCAGTTGTTGAACACATTTTGTTTTGTATACCCTATGATATTCCAAAAGCGTATTTAATACATTTTTTTTTCATTATATATTTAATATTTAAATATATATTTACTAACCAATTGAAAGTTAATGTTTTCATATATCTATAAATTTGAAATTTTGTCTTCATATCTTATCAGGGCCACAAGGAATACTCAGACTTTATCGATGTTAGAGTATTACACCTTCGTGTCTCATTTAACAGTTGCCCTTTCATATTGGTTTCTATATATACATATATATATATATATATATATACGTTTGTAGATCTGTGAAGGCTGCTAGTGCTTTATGTTGTCGGGGGTCATAAATTCAATTTTGTAAATGGATACAGGGCAGAACACTTGTCGCGTTTTGTCACTTGCCACGTGCAGCGTGCAAGCTGCAGTTCTCTAAAAATTGTATGTATGTATTTGTGGTTGAGTGTACGTGTTGACTGCCTGGAGTATGAGTTAGAGTATCCATGTGCTGGTTTATTATGCCCCTGTGGCGTATGCCATGTCATGTCAACTATATAATAAGTTTTGCCGCTTTGACTGGCTGCCATTGTAAACCATTTCGTAGCAGCAGGAAAAGTAACAAAACTTTGTCCAGTTGCGGTTTCCAGTTTGCATTTTCTCAAAAAACCAAAAAGAAAAATTGACAGCAAGAGAGAGAGAGAGAGAAAGAAAAAGGAAAACCTATGTCATTCAGTGCGTATGTGAAATCTCATGTATTTCATTTATTGATTTTCGTTGTTATGTTACACTTACTGAACTACCAGAAAAATCTATATATAGATCAGATATAATGCTATGCAGAGCGAATGCATAACATTGATTATTAATTAATGAATTTTTTTCTCGTATTTCAACAGTTTTTTGATTATTTATTCGTTTACACATTCTGATGTTTATGGCTAATTTGTTGAATTCGACTTTATTTTTAGCCAAATAACAGAAATGTGCTTTTAAGTGTAAAATCTTGTTTGGATTCAGTTTGTTAATAAAATTTTCATAGCATTTTTTTTACAATTCTCTCGACGCAAAGGAGTGCATAATAAAATAAATTTTTAAGCAAAAAGCAGAAAACGTTTTTTAACGTATTTAACATATGGGTAAAGAACATTTTACTAGTGCTAGGTCTCAACAGCTTTTCTTCAAATAAAATTTATACATTTTACTTTTGGCCTTTTCGCATTGCAAAATTGAATAATGAAATTATATTGTTTGTATGCAAAGGCAAAGAGTGCAAGCAATTGAATTAGTTTCGTCTTGACCAGCATTTACCATTATTCAAGAGAACGCCATTTTGCAATGCAAATGACTATCTTCCTTCTGCTCTTTCAATATGGCTGACCTGCACGCACTTC
Source organism: Sphaerogastrella javana (assembly GCA_037040025.1). NCBI lineage: Eukaryota > Metazoa > Arthropoda > Insecta > Diptera > Drosophilidae > Sphaerogastrella > Sphaerogastrella javana. Next base: position 6,308 of record JBANCZ010000504.1, read on the forward strand.
CGCTCCAGCAATGGCGGCGTTGCGGGCAGTTTCATTTGCTTCTGTTGCTACCATTACTGCATACCGCAGACGCAGGGGTGTCAATTGAATGCGTATACCATAAGGAAAAGTCACGAAGAAGAAATGGGTTCAGTTGGAGCATGCCCTCTGAAACTATGAGCTATGGTAAGAGAGAGTGTATTTCAGTTAAGTAAGAGGGTATCTGTTAGTTCATCCGGTCTCGCTGAGCTTTTATGGCAGTTTTCTTTTTGAAAAATGTTATGGCAATAATTTCATTTGGTTAGCGAACCCTGCTGCAGAGTATTTGTTTTTTTTTTTTTAGCTGGATTCAGTCGCGTTGCATAGTTAAGTCGATGCGGAGCGAGTAGAAAGTGGAAATGGACATGAAAAATGAGAGAATTCTATTTTATTTACAGGACCAACAAAACAAATAATGAATTTTCATAATACAACTAAATTGCAGTCCAATTAAACAGCTTTAATAAATAACTAAACGGAACAAAAAAACTAACTAACCAAAGCAAAGAAAATTAAGAATTTAAGCAAACAGAATCGACCAAAATATTTATTGAATGTGCTGTGTAATAATAAACAAATAGAATATATTATGTAAATAAATTTATGTGTGCTAAAATCAACTGCGGACCAAAAGTGAAAGCCATCTATTAAAATTGTTAACAAAGAAAGAGACAAATTGAATCAATGTGAAAATTGTGCATAATTTAAGTAATAATTTAAGACATACGTCGAAAACGTTATATATAAGCATAATAGTGAGAACATTTATATATAGTGAATATATATCTACATCTATGTATTAATGTATAACACATATATATATTATTAAGTGTACATATGACCAAAACAATATGGTACACAATTTGGTGAAAGCTTTAATTAGTGCATAAGTCAAGAGAGTCAATCTAAGCTCATACATTGCTGTCAATTGACCAAACTTTATATAGCATTGTAAATATCTATACATACACAATTATACATATATATAAATATATATACGGGAACTGAAAACAATCTGAAATTTACGTATAAACAACTGAACGTGTAACTCTAGACTGTGCTTCAAATAAAAAAATTAAAATAACTAAAAATATAACCTAAAGATATTCATGAATTTTTAAAGCATTTAACTAACAAATAAAACGCTAGGTAAACAAACAAAAACCAATAAACAAACACTTACAAACTAAGCCACAATTTCTGGGAGCTATAATAAATGTATAAATATTTGTCGAAATATTATTTGATGTTGTATTGTATACTCAATGTGTTGCCTGTACTGTGTAAATGTCTATTCAACACTGTTTAGTACCATAACTAGAAGTATTCGTATTTGTATGCTATTCACTTACCCATTCTGAGTGTTTAGAGTTTATACTTTATTGCAACATGAGCAGTAATAACAATAATAACACAAGCAGCAGCAACAATAGTAACAATAACAACAACAACAATTTCAATAATAATAACAATAACGATGATAGTTCTGTAACTATTAACCGCCACTACAAGTTAGTTGGTTGGTTCTCACAAGTAAGTTTTATTTATTTAACGCATTATTTCGAAAAATTGCTTTGTCCACATTGTGAGTTCACTTTGCACTTTTCTTTTTCCACTTTCCACTTTCCGTTTGCGTTTTTCATTTTCCATTTACCGGCCACCATGCTGCACACACCGGGCACCATTTGCCAAGCACCGGCATGCAGAGGGTAATGTGTCACAATCCTTGCTCTATCATTTCGAAATCAAATTAAAATGCCAATCCTTTTGATACACTTGCACACGCAGACATTGAAGTGCACACAGTTCAGCCATTGTTGTCATTTGTTTTTGTTGCTGTAAACCCCATTCTTGTGTTCATCTTCGTCCGCATCATCATCTTCCTTATTTACTACTTACTCCATTGTCATCATCATCGTTGGTATTGTCAACCTCTGCTGAAGCAGAGTCAACAGCCTTACGCATTGTATTTTCTTGCATCCTGACCTTGTAGTGTGCTTCTACTGCTCTTCAAGATATCAAAGCAATTTGTTGCTTTATTGGCCTGGCCAGTAAGTGACTCCTTGTATGTCTCCTTCTATGCCTCTGGTATCTTAATTACCCTGAAGTTCTAGAAGTTTCAACTTCCTAAAGTTCACACATATTAAAGCGATTCTGACTACAGGCAATTCACGAACTCGGAAACTTTTACACGTAGTGTGAAATATTAATATCTTCCTGCTTCCCCAAAAGTTGAATTAGTTAAAATGTAGCAAAGAATATGAGTTTTACAGAGTTATTCCGGTAAGTCGCAAAGCTCAATCAATAAATGAATATGTGTTTTTAGACCCTTTCTTTCAAAAACACAATAGGGTCTGTATTGTATAACAGGCAAAAGGAGGCGTGACACACCCCATAATGTATATGTATTCTGGATCAGGAAGAGAAGGTTCATTCTTACATTCAAATATAGCTTGAATCGAATAACGACAATTGCTGTTCTCAACTGTCTTCCAGCTAAGGTCAAACTTGAATAGTAGTTTTTGGTTTCTTCTTAATGTTTTCTAATTTAAGATGAATATTATATATTTGAATTGTCGTTCACTCGTATATGAACATTATATAAAAAATAAATATTTTTTATTAAATCTGTCTATATATGACCCTATTGTTGGATCGTGTTTGCTATCCAGAATAACGCTCCAGTGTAATTCAAATCCTTCATACTTCCCTCGTATTTCAATTGGTGTATTCATGCAGACGATATCATCCTTTGTTCCTAATAATTTTATGCAAATTTCGATAAATTTTTTTTTTTTTTTACACAATCAAACATCACATAACCTGCGGGTCTGTCCTTGGCCTCATTAAGTGCTGTGGTGGCTTTGTTATTAGGAAAAATAACTGATGTCTAATTGAACGGAAGTCTGCTGTTGTCACAGATATTTCTGCTGATGACAAGCACGATGTGTTTGATATTTATTTAATGCCTGATTGCAAGCTGATCAATGCGTAATCAATCAATGCGACATGAAATTTTCCGGATTGCCAAATGATTTTCCTGCCCAAGCTGCTTTGTGGCTAAAGTAATGAACATTGAACGCTGCAAAGAGTGTGAGAGAGTAAGAAAAAGAAAGAAAGGCAGACTAACAGACAGATAAGTACAAAAATTCCCCTTATTTCCGTTTACTTGCCGTTAGAGATATCATTTTAAAAGCGTCTGTACTCAATGCGGGCAATGCAAAATGGTGTCCATATTTCAATTTCCGGTGCAGCAATACACATTCCAACATATACTATAGTTTTCAATATTTCTCATACTCTACTATCACCATCTTGTGCTCTCGGACAATATTTTGGAACTCATTTCTCTTCTGTGTGCTGCTTAAATTTGATTGATGCTACCGGAAGTGGGTTATGCTCTATTGTGCAGATTCCATTGCTTTTACTGCATGTGCATAATGTGTGTGTTAGCCGTTGGGGCATGTCAATTTTGATTTTGATTTGCTTTTCGATTTATGATATCACTTGAATTTTGCATTTTGCATGCGCACTTTGCATGTACTGGCTCCCAGAAATACAAATACACACACAAACACAATTATACACACAGATACAAATACATATACAAATACAAATACGAATATAAATACAGATCCAGACACAGATGCAGATAAAGATACAAACACAGACGCAGACGCTGATTAAAATATACGTACAAATCCATACACAGATATAGATGCAGATACAGATACACATAAAGATATAGATGCAGATACAGATACAGATACAAAAACAGATTCAGATACAGATACAGGTACATTTACAAATACAGATACAGATACATGCACAGATACAGATTCAGATCCAGATTCAGATTCCGACATAGATGCAGATACAGATACACATAAAGATATAGATGCATATACAGATACAGATACAAAAACAGATTCAGATACAGATACAGTTACATTTACAAATACAGATACATATACAGGTACAGATTGAGATACATTTGCAGATCCAGAAACAGGTACATATACAGATACAGATATAGATACATATACAGATACAGATTCAGATCCAGATTCAGATTCCGACATAGATGCAGGCATATTTACAGATACAGATACACATACAAGTACAGATACATATACAGATTCAGACTCAAATTCAAATTCAGACACATACAGATGCAGTTATAGATACATATACATATACAGGTACACAAACAGATACAGATACAGATACAGCTACTACCATATTCTTAATTAAAATTATGATGCTATGATTTTCCATAATTCATGCCGCCGATACGAAAAAAAATATACCCAAACCAATCAAATGAAAATTAAATCACAACAACCACAAACGTTTATGAATTGCTTTGCAAAATATTAACTTCAATCATCAATCTATATCGACTACAACAATAATAAAAATAATATCAACAATTCTGATCAATGCGCCGTACGCGGAACAAAAAATAAAAAAAATGTGCAAAAATTATAATAATCTTGATTCGGCCGACACGACTTATAATACCCCGCCGTAACACCACCCACTATCGCCCAAAACCTCGCACTCGTTTCGTTCGTTTTACTCTTTCCGCTGTACTTTGTTCGCCGCTTACGCTTACTCGCTCGCTTTCTAAACAATTCCCTATTCCTTCGCCACCTTCCGCTCAAACATATCCATAACATATCATCGGGGCGAGCAGAATGTCAATGTTCTTCTTTCGCTTGCATAATCTGCAGCGCGCCGAGGAGAATAAGCGTAAGAAGCGGGCCGAACAACAGCGTCAACAGCAGCGCCAGCGGCGTGGCGCCAAGGTCTTCAAATGTGTCAGCGAGTCCACTGGCCACCTGACATTGGCCCCCTCCCGCCTGTTCGAGCGGACGCCAATGAGTCCATCAGACAGCCTCGATGAGATTGCGCTGCAGATACCAAGGTGAGTTTGTTTTAACTACTCCTACTACTCCTCCCAAAGGTATATATATGTGTTTTTGACGTGCATAAGTACATATGGGCAACAACAACTACAATAATAACAATCAGCCCATACTACATACTATATACACAAAGAACGAGTTACATGTGTACAATTGAAGAACTTTTTACTTGTGATTGTTTTTTGTTGCCTCAGTTCTAGGGATAAAAAGCCAACCACAAATTCAGTCTCACACACCTAAAGTGCAGGAAGGACTAAACAGTGAAGGTTCCCTATAGATGAGAAATGTATATTATGGCTGTTGTAATACACACATTATATATACCAGAATATATATTGTATATTACTTTGTCATTATTCTTTGTGTAACATAAGAAGTCAAGCTGATGATGTACATACAATACCATCATGATTTGTTATGCAACATAAATTATGATAACGAAACTTTGATACCCTATGCTTGATGGTATCAATTTGCGGTAAAATGTATAATGACTTGCGTTAAATAAAGTATTTTTTCAATTATATACAATTAGAAAAGATTTCTACTTATCTCCGATATACCCTTAAGTGACAACAATTGGTTTTATATTCTTCTGAAGTGTTAACTTGTTACGCGATCAAATGATTATCTTGCACTCACATAAGCGTACAATATCAAATCCAAAATTTGCAAAACTACTGTTCAAACAAATTCGCACAAAAAGATTACAACAAAAAAATTCGCACAATAAGATTACAAAAATCAATGTTACCTCGAAGGAACTACTGAGCAAATATAAATCTAAAGCTGTTAGTAATCTAAAATCTCCTAACTGCTGCAGCTGGATTTTCTCGTGTTTATCTTTAAATCCTGCTTAATTTGAGGCTGTCAAATGAATTCCTTTGTTGCAGGTAACTTAAAGCATTGAGCAACGGCTCACTTGTATGTGGGAGTAACAGTGCAGAGTCCTCAGTTCTCAAATCTCAGATCTCAGTCCTTAAAGCTCAGTCTTGACTCTTGAGTCTTGAGCCTTTACTCTTGTCTCCTAACTCTTGACTCACGCCTGTCACCTTGTGACATTTTGAAGCGCCGTAATTGTCAAATGAAATTATAATGTGCGCCCAAAAAAGTGGCTAATGGCAACAGCTTAATATGAGCACTGAGCAGAGAGCACCCGGTCAGGATTTGTGTTAATAACCCGGGAGGAGTTAGAGTAAGTTTAGAGTGGCATGTATTAAGTAAGATAGTAGGTCGTGAAGCAAATTACTAAGCCACTCAATTTTATGAGAACGTTATAGTAAAGTGGGATTTAAATGAGAACAGTAGGCTTGGTACTGGTTTTCAATATCAACGATTGCTCAACTCACATGAGAAATTTATTAGTTTAACTTTCGGCTCCTTCCAAGTTCCTACAATATTCTTAACATTTATAGTTCATATTTAAAATAAACACAATGTTTTTGTGGTGTGAACGCATCTCGGCAACCATGGCTGGTGTTTTGGTCGGTCTTTGGTATTGCAAGACTTTCCCCAATGAAGAGAATAAGAAGGATGATAAAGCTGATGCTAAGAAGAAGAAGAAGTAACTTCATACTGCAGAGCTATTGTTGAAACATCATACATATAAACAGAAAACTACAGAATAGGTAAGGAATTTTGAGTCAAAAGAATATCATCACAAATATAGTAGACGAAATGAAACAAAATATTCAGTTCTTTTGGGCAAGTCAAGTTAACGATACAGTATTTTCTTTTAGATCCTAAACAAACAAAAACAGACTTCGATATGCATAAAGGGTGTAGACCGGCACCATCCTTGCTCACGCGTATCGACTGTTTGCCATGTAATCGTGTTATATTCTTCACGATCGGTGTGGGACTCAGCGTATTCCTGATGAGGCATTACGAGGCTCTTAACAACGAATATGAAAGGGATTAAGGCAAAACTATAATTAAGACTACAATCCGAACTATAATTACGACTACAATCCGAAGTCAATAGCATAACAAAACTGCTCACTTGGGAAACATTTCGAATGCCATGCCGACCGTGAAAAACACACCACGATCCTATCTAAATTTTTAAGTTTAACTTGTATTAAATTGAATATAAGAAAAGAAAACAAATATAGCATTTCACGCAATTAACTATTAATTTCAAATTTTTTACTTATTTTCTTGAAAACGGAAACTCTGATAAAGCTAAATCAAATTTAATTTATACGTTTTAACTATTCCTTTTTGTTTTTCGACTTTTTCTCTTTTTCTTTGCGATCTTTCTCTGCTTGTTCTTTAGCCTTCTTGTCTTGTTCTTTTTGTTCCTTTTCTTTTTTCTCTTTTTCTTGTTTTTCCTTCTTCTCACGCTCCTTACGCTCCTTCTCTTTTTGCTTGGGATCCTTCTTGGCCTCCTCCTCCTCCTTCCTCTTTTCCTCGCGAATTTTATCATAGTACATTGCAACACCAGCACCCACTATGAAGAAAAACAGCCGATTACATGCTGTACAATTAAGCCTCTGAAAAAGTGATGGCGGTGGACGGCAAGTGGGTCGCAAGGTAGGTGGAGCTCTGCATGATGGGTTTGGGCACCCACACTTGGCTGAATTCTTATTATCGCACATTTTAGAGAAATTTATTAAGACTTAGAGATTTAAATTTACAAACAAAATAAAATTTCGGAAAATGAGACGAAAAAATTTTGGAGATTTTTACTAGAGAAGTTCCTGTCTATGCGTGATGAAAAATGCTGATCGAATGATATCGACTTTAATATTCTCGGTTATATGCCATTATAATGGAAATCAAGTTGGCCGTGCGAAGTTTAAATCATTTGACAAGTATTAAACATAAGTTAGGGTATTACAACACATTTCATGAATGTATATACGAATTGTACGAATTGTATTCAACTTTGAAGTATAGAGTATTTTACAATTTGTGTACTCCTGAATTTGAATTTTAAATATGTAGATTTTTGTTTACTCAAGTAGGCTGCATATTTAGGTATATTGTATGAGAGCCTAGAGAAAATTATAATATTTCAATACGGTTATAACTAAATAAACATATGTTTTTTGATTTTCTGACGAATTTTCGAACAAAGTATTATAAAATTGTAAAGTTTGCGAAATGGAGCTAGAGTTTTTAATAATCTTTGTGATTGGGTGTGTTGTTGGATATTTTGTGGGACAAAGATATTAAAAAATTTGTTGTATTTTTTGAGAATAAGTAACCTTTGGCTATTTATCTCAAAAAAAAATTCAAAGTAAATTCATATTTGTTTCATTCCACCCAAATCGGTCGTTTTATACATACAAACTAAATACGCTTTGTGTGTAAACAACCAGGGTGTTGGGGTAAGACTATAACGCGTACCTTTAGTTTCATTATATATACTTTCTTTATTCTGCAGCGAAATCCCAATATTGGCAACGTTGAGCCATGAGTCACGTTATTTCTTATGCATTGGGATTGTTAACTGGCTTGCTGTTATGTAAACGGCGATGCTGATATATGCTTAATTGCAATATGATTGAATAGGGTCTGGAATGGAATACGACTTCAAATTTTCAGTGTTGAACATAAAAACTTCACACAATGTGAATGTATAATAAAAAAAAAACTACCCCTAATCGCACACGGATGTTTAATTATTACTTTATTATTTTAGTCTTTATATTATAAAGTTGTATGGATTGTTGCAAATTAGCACGGTTGATTCGCTATTAACGAATCTAACTATCGCTATACGGAAAAATACTTGCCGAAATAGTCATTTGGCTTTCAGCCTCTCAATCATTTAATCGACCTCCAATAGATAGATTTATTTACCAATCGCCCCATAAGCGAATTTTTAAAAATTGTTTGTAATTTTTATTCATAAAATGTGAGTCATATAATTTGTTCACATGGCAAACATTGTGTTATATGTCAAATAGAAATCATTGTATATTAGTTCGAATACTTGGGATTAAAGTCAGAGTAAAGGTGTAGTTTAAACATTTCGGTTAAATTTTTTCAGACAATAATGCAAAGACTTTTAACTTTTTTAGTCGGAGGCATTGTTGGTTATTTGTTAGCCAAAACTGTTAGGGTAAGTTTAAAATAGAATACAGAATTTGAAGATTTGAAAGTTTTCCAATATTTTTTAAATTAGTAGATCGAAATCAAGACTGCCTATTAGCTGATATAAGTAAAATGGGGTACTTACTTGCATTTGCATTCGGCTTGCTTGTGGGCATGGTGATGTCACGTCAATGTAATCCATAAACAGAGACGATATTAAATTTGATTTTATGAACAACATGAATTGAACATTCTCAATAAACCGTAATTTATTTTTCCAAAGTATTCGATTGAACATTGTTTTTCCAATTACATAAAGTATATTTGGGTTACAGCTTTTGAAATGAAATCTCTATGGGTGAACCCATGTCAATGCAAGTTTCAATAGGTTGGTTGAGTGTATTCAATATTGCTATAAGCAGACCAATACAATAAGGCCAAGTGGCGGCTGGAAAAGTTTTGCAAGTTCATATCCCTTAGATGCTGCCAAAAATTAAATGTACATTTTTTCAGCCTACCCACTAGAGGGTTTGCCCAAGGAATGAGCATGATCGTCGACTTGGGTGGGCTTTAAGGTTTAGTCTCTGGTCTGCAGGTGTTGCTAACGGCGCAGTCAATTAACCCTTGCATAATTATACAAAACTCTGGGACGTGTGTTAATTAGTTTGAGATTTTTGGAATACTAAATTTTAAAATAGTTTGCCGCAAAGTTTGCTAAATTAATACAGATAAACAAACACCTAGGCAGGCAAACATACATACGCCGATGCAAAACAGACACAGAGAAAATGTGAGGATGAAACAGGTGGCATAGGTGTAGTTCCGACCTTTCATTATGATTGATTATCGACTGTATTCGAAACGATATGAAACGCCCATGGGCTGTTTAACAAATGAGCTAATGCTGTTGGGAGTTGGGATTTACGGAGGGAATTCATCCATTGATATACAAATGAGTTAGTTGTTGGGGTGGCTGTCGGCACTGCCGCATTTTAATCAGTTGGTCTTAGGCTGATTCTCACACATCCGCATAAATATTTCATGATTTCGGCTGACGATATGCTCGACTGGTTTTTGCCATAACTTGGGTGAGGATGATTTTTTTTTTCTGCTTTCAAACACAAACAAAGGGGCCAATTCGAACTCAAGCAATCCGAATCTAAATCCAGTCCAAAGAAGCTGCAGGTCGGATAATTGAATGTGAGTTGCTGTTGTGGCTGTGGTTCTCCTTGAGGGTTCACGGTTCATGGTCTGGTTAAAAGGATAAGCGCCTGTGAGATTGCCTACAAAATGAAATGCTGACTACCGATGCGGGCCAAATGATTGATGGCGTTGTCAAGCCAAGGCAAAGGTTAAATTGTTTACCCATGCTCAAGTCGGTTATGAGTAATATGCACACATTTATAAAGCCGACAACAGGTACCATATAGCTGCAGGTACAGGTAAGTGTCGGGCCCATCATTTTGTGGTAGTCGCAAATTGAAACAATATTTATTAAAGCTAACTTTTTCTACATTTATTTTGAGGCAAACACAAACATTGGCCAATTTGTGTGCCAACAAATGGAATTATAAAAGCTGGGTTTGTAATCTTTCTTGATTTATATTGATATACTATATATAATATATACTGCGTTTTTCAATATGCTTTGCCATATTAATTTGAATTTCGTCTATGCTTTTCATTAATTACCTGAATTTCCTGTGCATTTTCAAGCTTACCACAAACACTAACATTTTGGCTACAATTAAGGCCAAAGAGCGCAAGCTTTTTGGCTAACAGCAGTCATTCTCTTACACTGTTAACATGCGCTCTTAGCCGAGCTGAGCTTTCACTTAATGGCTCTCTCTCGCGCGCTTTCTCTCTCTCTCTCTCTCTTGATTTTCGTTGGCTCTCTGTTCCTGACTGTGATAGAGATATATAAACAAATACCTTAGCCGGCATTTTTGGCGCCAAGTGGCCAATCAGCTGTTGCTAGCTCACCACGTGGGGAGGCCTGTGGTGAGTTTCGTCCTCATGGTTGGGCACCTGCAATGGGCCAACTTCGTGTCGCCTCAGTCGTTATTCCTGTGCCGACGCGTACGAAAGCAGTTCCAGACTCAGACCTTATTCATTTGACACAAAAAAAAGAAGCAAAACTGAAAATAAGTTGAATAAAATAAAAATGAAATAAAACCAACGATTCTTCGATCAAATTCGTAGCGGGTGTTGCAATAATTCTGCGTTTTTGGCTGTGTATTTGTAGTGTGTATGTGTGTCTAGTGTAGTGCATACAGTTTGTGTAAGTGTTTTCGGTATCGGTTTTGAAAGGTAACCTTAAAAAATAATATAAAAAAATGTGATTAAAGGAATTTTATAAAAATATACACGAGATTTTTCATTTGCAGTTTTTCACGCTTTTATATAACAAAATTGAAAATATACGACACTAAAAAAAATTGAATATTAAGTTCTCAAATATAATTATTCAAATACTATAAACTATTAAAATTTTTAAACATAAATTCAAAAAAGAAAAACTAATGATTTTAAAACATTTAATATATGTAATCTTTAAAAACTAATTTAATTTCGTGCTAAAATTCAAAAATTAAGTAATGTTAATCGTTAAACGATTAAATTAAAACATTAATTAAATTATAGTAATAACAATATATTTATAAGTTAGTTAAATTCATTAACTATAAACTATATAAACTATATATAAACTAAACTATTATAGTTATTATAAAGAAATTACAAAAAAAGTCGGGAATTTTAAAAATATTCGATACATATTACATACATTTAAAAAATAAAATAATACCACAAATTGATTGAAATTAAATTTTGAATATTTACCATTAATTAACATTAACAAATAAACAAAAATTTAATAATGTAAATAATAATTAATACAATAAAATATATGTTATATATTTATAGATTTTGCCAAGTTAGTTCGCATAGAAAAATAAATATATTATTATATTTGCCATAGGAGCTAGACAGAAACTTTGCTCAAGTTTTGTAGCCACCACTGACATTTGGTTATGCGAGTTAATTAACTGTTGTTTCAGTTACTGTTTAAGCCAATTGTTAAGTTGCTGCCATTTCGAGTTATATGACGAGTTGTCTGATAAATCGACTTAGCGTTGAATTAAAACTTGTGCAACTTATCCCAAAACTTGTGTGTACAACTTGAAGTCAACATGCAAGGAGCTTAGTCAAACACACACACACACACACACACACACAAACACACATAGGGATACGTGCCACACATATCATATGCCACTTGCCTCGTGCCTCTTGCCTCTTGCCACACACATCTGATAACTTATGACATACATATATAATTGGATGTCATATTAATAAGTAAAACACTACCAAAAAGTCATTTACAGCCAAGGCTTTAAGGCCGAATCAAGAGTGATTAAATTCAGAATAGAATATATACTATACACTATATAGATAGTATGTATATGATAGTAGAACAGCCCACCAAATGGCAAGTATAATTGAATTCTGTTGAAGTCACAAATTAGCTAAGCGCAGCAGCACAATACCAAAGACAGACCAAAGACAGACCGAGGCAGACAGTCAGACAGACCACCATCCAGTCTGACCCAGAAAGACCACAGAGTACCAGACACGCTATTGACAGACCAAACCGCGGTCCACCACCCACAGCCCCCCGACTTGGACCTAGTCCCGCGTTTATCGGGCCATGTAATTGAGTTATTTTACTTGGATTCAGTCATTTTATTATTATTAAATGGCTACGCTCTGACAACAAGCTCAAGCTGTTAATGGCGTCCCATAAAAGTGACGCTTGTCACATCAGTATGAGTATTTGTGTCAGTGTGAGTGTGTGAGTGTGTATGAGTGTGTATGAATGTGTATGCGTGTGTGTGTGTGTGTGGGCGCCTAAGCGCCGCAATGATTGTTTTAATGGCTACTTGAACGGAAATTAACTGACAAGCGCAGATAAATAAATACAGGGGCAGCGGAAGGGAGAGAGAGAGAGGCGGAGAGAGAGAGAGATAGAGAGAGAGAGATAGAGAGAGAAAGAAAGAGAGAGACACACAGACAGAGGGAAATAGCTTGATGGAATGTGAATGTGACAGAGAAAGAGGGAGCCAAGGCATATATGTGCCAATGACAGAAAGAAAAAGCCTGAGAGAAAGTGGAAGAAAGTGAGAGAGAGAGAGCCAGAGAGAGAGAGAGAGAGAGAGAGAAATAGAGAGGGTAGACCAGACTGAGCAGCGCTTAAAGTGCCCATTTTTGTTTTTGGTTTGACAGCTCGCCATTTCTGGCACTCAAGGACAGACACACTCACACTCACACTCACACTCACACTCACACTCACTCTCACACACTCACCCTCACACACACATACGTAAGTGCACATTTTTTGTGTGTTTGTGTTCTACACATAGCTACGCATTTAGACATTGCCTTAAAACTTAGCCGAAAATAAATACCCTAGCATTGGAGCGTGAAACACACACATACACACGCACACACACACACACACTTTTCACGTCTTTATATTTGCGCAAAATATTTGCTCATTGAAATGTCAAATAAGCTAATTTGGCACATAATTCCAATACCACTCTACACTTACACACACAGATACAAATATTCTGATGTCGTTTTGCACATAAATGACAAACATTTTCATGTGCAGATAAACAACAACAACAACAACAACCACAACAACAACAACACCAACACCAACAACACCAACAACAACAACCACAACAACAACAACAACAACAAGCGCCCTGTCAACCCAATTTCGCACATGCAAATTGCAAATTGCTTTTTAGCCTAGTAAAACAAAAAAATTGAAAAAAAAGAGGAAGATAAAAAAAGAATGAAATGTTTTTTAATATGTGCGCATTTTTATTTGCATATGTTTGAGTCGATAATAAACAATGGTTGATTTAAAACCAAAGACTTTAAGTCTTCAAAATGAAAGTGGCTTCAACAAGTCATTGTGCTATAAATGAAATTTATATGCAAATTACAAATGCATTTGCAAATAATTTAAATTTTATTTCTTTATTAGCAAATTTTATATATTTAAATCGTAATACAAATGAAAAATTCGTATAGAATTCATTCAACATAAGTTGGCTTGTGCTAAATATATAAATGGATAAATATATAAAATGTGCTCTCAGTTCATAGTGAATGCGTAATTTTATGGTCAAATGATCTTAGGCAAATGTTTAAGTATTCGAATGAAGATAAAACGATTCTTAAATGAAGCTGCAATTTGACCAAGTTGGCCTTTATTGTGTCTAATGGGTTCACTGCTCACTCACTTATGACTTCATTTTGGCCAAGCTCATAAACAATCACTTAAGACCTACTTCACCTATATGAGTGTATGTATGAGTGTGAGTGTGAGTGTTAGCGAGTGTACTGTCCATTTTATTTGAACATATTCGCACAATACTCAAATACACGCACAGCAGTGATAAAGAAGCGAGAAACAAAAGAACTGAAACGAAAAGAAAAGAAAAGAAAAGAAACGAAAGGAAATACAACCAAAATGAAAAGAAAATGAAAATGAAGGGAAAAGCAAGTTGAAAGTAAGAAAATGCCTGCTAAACGCTTTGTAATGCGCTTTTGTGTGTTCGCCCCGTTGTTTGCCAAGTGCCATTAAGCTGCTCAAGTGATAAATTCGCTGCTTACTCGAGTTCTCAGTCACACTCACATTCACAGTCACACTCACAGTCACAGCCAAAGGGAGAGTGTATCTGTGACTGAGTTTGAGTTGAAGTTTGAGTATCCTAACATCTTTTTTTTCTTGTTTTTCGAGAGCAATTTCTCTCATTTTCATTGCGAAGGTTTACACAAAAGGTCGCGTGCGGTTGTCCTGCTTTCGTTTTCATCTTCATTTTTTCTTATAGAATTTTTTTGTTTCTGTTTTTTTGTTGGCCATGTTTACAGCATTGATTTATGTGTGGCAACGGTTTTGGGGTCTGTTGCCATAATGACATCATTTTCCTTCAAATTGCCCATTTAACGGGCATCGATTGCTTCCGCACGATTAACTACAAGTCCTCCTACTATATAGTATACATGGTATGCTAAGCAGCAACAGTTGGCCACAGGCTTCCCACGGTAAACAGACTAAAAGGGCACGAGGGGTCCCACATTCCATGACTACCCGAAGTCCAATGTTTGCTAACAATTTTTTTCACTCGTCTGTTTGCTTTCGCTTTCGCTGGGTATTTCCTTAGTCCTGACAAAAGTCGCGCCCATCTGGTTGACGCCTACTTTAAACTGTTGCGCATTTTACCCAGAGCCAAGGCGTGCCGCCAGTTCCCTATCCAACACCCGTAAACCCCTATGACTACCACTGTGTGCTGGCTGACTGCCAAGTATTTCGCTTGACACGAACACACGCAATGCGACCCAACTTAGTTCTAGCCATGTTCTTCGCCTTTGCCTTTTGGGTGTGGGTGTGTTGGCAGAGTCTCGCGTGGGAAATGCCAGTGTGTTGTCGTCTATCTGTCTGTCTGTCCGACTGCCTGTCTGTCGTTGGCTGTTTCCTTTTCTAGCTAACTATTAGTAATGCTAATTTAGACATTTCAAAATTCGCTAGCGAAATGCAGTTCAGCTGAATGAGCAAATAGGTAGCTGGGGTGCCCGACTCCTCAGTCACATCAAAGCGATAGCGAATTGTGCATTCAGAGAAATGTAAAAAGCAACCCATTAATGTAAGAAATTTTCAAATATATATATCCATATATTTAGTATATCATATATATATATATATATTTATATATATTTATAGGTACTCATACAAGATTCATATCATACTCGCTGTAACATGAAATTTATGTTCTGCACATAAAACAAAGTCCTTGCCATAAAGAATATGCACAAATCATAAAACAAAGCGCGCTGGCAATCAGCCGCCACTGCATGCCAAAATATGATATACCCTGTAAGATTCATCCCAGGACTTTTGACTATTTTCAGAGTGAGTAAGTGTGTTGGCAAATGGCAAATAGTTCAAGTGAAAAATATGAAAAAGTTTTGCTGCGCTCTCATAGACTAACAAATCTATGTTCTTTTCTGTCAGACCTCCTACCGCCCCTGGCTTTTGTGCATTTTTATGCGTGAGTTGCCTCGAAAGGAGTGAAAGAGCACGTCGAAATGCTGCGGGTTCACGAACTGTGACGTCTTTCTGTGGCTCACTGGACTTCCGTGCTCTCCCAGCCCCGAGAGATTTGAGCTCTCTGGTTGGACTGTGAGACTGTGAGGTCGGATTTAGGGTGGTCTCTGCGCCCAATCTGTATGCTGAGTTCGTTGGCAGTAGCTGTAAAGGTCACCGGCTAACCCAACGCTGGAATTAAGATATTTTTTGTTGGCTATGCAAATGCCAAGAACGAAACACAAAACAAAAGCAGAGAAAGAGCAAGAGAAAGAGAGAGAGAGAGAGAGATTGACTAAGTCTGGACAATGAAATGAAACAGAGCTAAAAAAATATTTAAATTTTATGCACAGCAATCAAAAGCTAGCCAAATTGATTTGTTTGCTCTTGTAGTTTCTATATCTGCTCCCAGAAGTATCCATTAGCACATACACATACACATATACATGTGAGTGTGTGGGTGAGTGTATGTGTGTATGCGTGTGTGTTGGATGCGAGCATAATCTAGGGAATTTGACAGCTCAAGCTAAACTTTTGGTTCAATGCTCCTACTAAATCATGTGCAGGACTTTTTAAAATGTTTGCATACATTTAGAGACAGAGCTTTAACACTTGTCAAACTGCCTGTCTGTCTGTCTGTCTATCTGTCAGTCAGTCTGTCTGTCTGTCTGTCTGTTTGTCTAGCTGTGTGGCTGTCTGTGTCCTGGCAATCGATAAACCTAATGAGCTATGTCACAGCAGACAACACTTGTTCTAAAATTAACTCTCAAGGTGTATGTTGAAGCCCACAAATACCCCACATTATACAAACAGATAGATAGAAAGAGACAGAGAGAAAGGACGAAGAGAAAGGGAGGAACAGACACACGAAACTGGAGCAACACAAAACACAAAAAACATGACAATTTCAGTTGTTAGAGCTTAACAAGTTTTTTATGGTTGCACTCATAATGTGGCTGCAATTTGGTTAAGTGCAAGTCACACTATGATTGATGAGGGAAGCGTATACTATAGATATATATATATCATCTACTCACTATATAATGTCATGTAAGTCCATTAGGTTCATGTTCACATTTCCAGTGACTTTGACCGTGTTATAAAGGCTAAGAATATAGAGCTCTGAGTCTGTTTAAGGCCCACTTAGGACCACTTTAGGTGTAAAATGTCTGATAATTGCCCTGCATGTTTGTTCTATGTGTCTAGCAAAGCAACAATAGCAATAACAATAACAATAAATTCTGTTCCATTTAAGTACACCCACAAACACACACACACGCCCACACACATAATAAACACATAAAACATAAGCAGAGAGAGGGAGTGAAGGGGAATGTGTGTGTACGCGTCTTGTCATGCTTGAGTTATCAAAACCAAAAAGCACTTCAATTAATCACAGGAAACTCATCAATTATTCAGTCATTGACAATGACAAAAGAAATATTTACGAGTATCTATAGACAGAGCATGCAAATTGCATTCGCTTTACTTTCGCTTTATTTTCTCTTTAACATTACTCCAATTCGTTTTTTTTTTTTTTTTTCAAAATATCTTTCTCGCTTTTCCTTTGTGGCAAGCTAACAAAGCATTTGAGTTAAATATGCATGAGGCGATGGCTATAGCTATAGCTAGGGATGGCGCGATTAATCGTACGATGCACAACAATCGATTATTTTCCTACAAATTTCGATTTAACCGAATCGAAAAAGTTTAATGTAGAATGTAACTTAAGTAATCGCAAGAATAAAAGTAATCAAATGGTTAAAGAATCAATTAATAGATTTATTTGCCATCCCTAGCTATAGCTATAGCTATAGCTATATAGCTATGCTTGTGGCTGGTACAATCGATGCGTATCCTTGCAGTCAAATATCCAGGCAGACCGAGAGCTCGGGCGCGTTCACAATGATTACGTTTTTATTTTAATTGCAAAAGGACAGTGGCCATAAAGTGCAGCTGCTTGAGACAGGAATTGAAATTGGAAAATGAAAAATGAAACAGAGTCAAAGGTCAAATATTAAAGCACACTGCACACACTTTCTCTCTCTATGTCCCTCTCTCTTTCTCTTCCTCTCTCTTTTGTCCGAAAACCATTATGGTCAAGCAAAACCACAAGCTTCTGCTTAGCCATTTAGAATAAGTAAAGCAAATATCCAAAATATATGCATTATACACAAATTTCATGTCATCTGCTAAGGACTTCTCAGAGATTTAGATTGCTATTGAGCGTTGAGAGAGAAGGAGCCTGGAAGTCACAGCTTGGACAAATTGAAAAGAGAGAGAGAGAGAGAGAGGGAGTAAGAGATAAAGAGAGAAGCGTCTGTTCTTGCGTCTGCTATGTGACATTTGCTTTTTGATTTGACATGGCAGTACTTTCAGTCATTTGTCAATATGTCACTTAGTCGCTATTGTTTCTAGTATTTGCCATGGATCAGCTGGCTGTGGGCTCCTTTGAATTCGTCTTTGACATTTAAGGCGGACGAACGGACAGATAGACAGACGGACTAAATTCGCTTAGCGGTCGCACCGAGTGTCAAAAATCACAAGCAAATCAAATCATTTGCATTGTCATTCCATGGAAATGGCGTCAAATTGTCTGTATTGTCTGTATATATGTTCAGATCCTAAGTGGCGAAGACATTACACAGCAAATATCTATTTATCACGCCACTTACAGTGCCCGCTAAATGTATGCGGTTGATTTCTCAAAGTCATTGTCAAAATATTCAATAATTCCATCATTTCAAGCTGCAATTGTAAAAAAATAAAATGCTAATTAATTTATAAACATTAAAGATTAAAAAGTAAAAATATTTCTTTGGCAATTAGTAAATAATTTCTGAGACAAAATTTGTTGTACTTTTTTAGAGACGGTGTTTAAAAAACATAAGAAAAAGCATTCCAAGATGGCATGACAGATCCCATAAAGTATATATGTTATCCTTGATTAGAATTATAAGTCGATTGAGCCTTGTATGTCTGTCTGCCTGACTGTCGGTCTGCTTATCTGGTAATCTGACTATCTATAAGCTTGTCTTCTGTTGGAAAACTGATTTCCTGCTCTGGATATTTCTTTATTAAAAAAAAAAAGAAATATCGCCGTTTCTTTTATCTTGAAGCTCTTCAGGTTTCTCTAGTTTAAAGCTTTCATTCAGAGCTTTAATATATTGAAATGTTATGCTAGATTTATGATTGTTGATTTATGAACTACGAACTATTTGTTTTCATATTTTGTTTGACATTGAAATTGCCGTTTCATGTTTTATGTCATATCTATTATCCCAAAGATCTTCGGGTTTTTCTAGTTTAAAACTTTAATTTATAGACTAAACATATTGCAACTTTATGTTACAATAAAGAGTGTTGATTTATTAACTAGAAACTATTTATTTTCATTTTTTGTTTAGCATTAGAATTGCCGTTTCATGTTGCCTGTCACATCTTATTCTCAGCTAGTGAAGAACTTGAATTCAGCCAAAGTCATTTAAGTCTTAATGTTGGTGCTTGGAACGGTTCACGCTCTCATTTCAAGGCTGTAGCGCCAATAAATTTATTATATGAGCAAAGTGCAAACAAGTGATGGTAAACACGCACACACACATACTCCAAGACAAAGAGAGAGAATGAGAAATGCCAAGGAAGACATATATATACACGCACACCAAAAATCATGGGAAAATCTGATGTGAGGCAAGGGTATATGCTGGTGTTAATGTGTTTCTATGTGTGTGACCCAGTGGGCGTCACGCTGCGTTCTGAATTGCGTGTTCAAACATGAAATTAATTGCAAGCAAGCAATCAATTTTGATTAAAGTTGAAGTTGAAGCATCTATGTATAACAAGTGCGGAACCAAAGACATGCTCCATATATGCTATATGTTCTATATGTATATGGTTTGTATGATGGTGTTTATGCTATGGCAAAGAGCCTTAGGTCAGGTCTTGGAAGTGTACTTTGACGAAAATCGACTTAGTGACTATTGCAATTTGGTTTGAAAATCAATTATTTAACGAATTGGCTAAACAAACGCTGAAACAACATTACGATCAAGTGTTTAAGCATTAGAGAGGTCTCTATTAGAGTGTGTGGTGTGAATAGGCATAATAAATCCATCAGAAACATCAATCAGAAAGAGTGTATAGCTCTGGCTATAACAGCGAAGTGCACTTACAATTTTGCCATAATTTAATATCAATTAAACTAAAAGCTCCATGTGGTACATGCAAAATTATACTAATTCAAGCCACGAAACCGCTAATATTTCGCATCGTGTCAATTTTATCTATCCATCTATTCCTATACATATATAGAGAGAGAAAGAGGAAGTTATAAACTTAAATTATTAATATACATACGCGAAACTGTATGTATGTATGTGTGTGAGTGAGTGAGTGTGTGAATGAGTATGTGTGCCTATTGTGGTTTGTGCGTGTGATACCTAATTGAAAACGACTGGCCAATGGATCATCTATTATGCAATATGGCCGGCAACAGTCGCAACTCGTCCTACAATTGTCTATCATCATGGGACTCCTACGATCGGATACCCAGGTACGTATTTCAACTGTCTATGTACATGGATTCCATATACATAGTTCGCTGCTGACTGCCAATTGCCGCCGAGTGGAAAGCAAACGAAAGCAGGCTGGCAAAATTGAATTACGTATACGCAGCGTTGTGCCTAATTCAATTTTTGTGTGTGCCAGTGGCAGTGGCAGTGGCAGTGATTTTAAAGCTGAGAGCACCCAACTAAATGTAATAGAAAATAGCAAAAGCATTTAAGTAGCAATCATAATTCGATTGCCATTAATAGCAATCAAATCTAATAAAATGCTCTTACTAAAAGCATCCAAACGCGTCATAGATATGCCAGATGCTGTAATAGTGTCTCTCGACAAATGTTATTTATAGTTTCGTTTCAATTGAAATTAAGGTACATTTTTCTACAATTTAAACATTATCTTTAAGTAATACATTCAAAGTTTAACTATGATTTACAGCTGTAATGAACTGCAGCTAAGAATGGTTTGGTTTTTCGAACTTTTTGTGTACTCAAGATGTCTATGCAATTTGAATTTAAAAGGAGGAGTAAGTCCTTTCGTTGACTTTACTGACAGTTTGACTGTAATTATGTGCGTCTTTACTATAACCAAAAAAAGCTCTTAACATTTTACGAGTCTCAATCAAATAATGGAATGCCTTTGGGCCAAGTGTGCTTAGCTCTCGTTCTGCGTCGAGCACTTAACGACAAACCGAAGCAGCTCAGTTCCGTTCAGTTCAGTTCAGTTGAATTGACTTGAGCTGTGCTAAACTCGATATATAATTTTAAGAGGAGCACGCTTTTGTTTTTATATGCTGCTTAAGCTCGTTCCAGCTTCTGTTTAATGGTCGGTCCAACGTGCACAACCTCTAGACTATATCGTGTCACACTGAGTTACCAACTGAACTGACAATGAACATGTTATATCAAAAGAATAAAGAGTTGACCCAAACGTTTCTCAATTAAATTTTGGAACCATAGCTTCCACTAGCCAAAAACACTAAACACTTACTAGCCTAAACTAACAGCAGCTCCATTGCCTGATGATGTTGAGGCTCTTTTGTGCTGTACTGCCTTTATGCTCTGTGGCCGGGTTGTTGGCAATGGGATGAGCTTGAACAACGAATGGGTGGGCGATGCTTTTCTTGGTTGCGGCAGGTATTTGATGGAAAGTGCTTTGTTGTGCTTTGATTTTGATTTTTCTGAGGCCTCTCAACGAAAATGCGCTTTAAAACGAATATTTTTTCGCCCGTCCGTTCGTTTGTTCGTTCTTTCGTTTTGAGTGAAATTTAATCAAGTTTTGTAATCAAATCTGAGCGCTCGTAAACATGACGCTGTTGCTAATAGAAATGCGAGCTAGCTCTCCAGGTCTCTATCTCGCTAGCTCTCAATGGCTTTCAATCTTTCGTAAATCACATTTAAAAATCAATAAAGGTAAGAAACAATGTGAACTGTTCTGCCTCAGGCAGCTGCCGCCTATTTGACGCTCTTTAAATTCAAAATGAACATTAAATGTGTGTTGTGTTGTCGTCTAATCAAATGATGAGACAACAAAAACACATTAACGCACAATTTGAAGCGCCACAAGGCTGGCAAAACATTTTGATAAGCATGTGAAGAGAAGGAGATCCAAATTTAAAACGAAATAACAAACCAATGTTATTATCATGCTTTAAATTAAACAATTCATTCCGAACGAATTGCTTGATGCTAACACTTGACGAGGCAAACAAGTGCATGCAATCATTTAGATGAATTTCATTTCAATTTGTTCAATTTGCGCTCATTTCGCAAACACACTCACTTGGCTAAAAGTTTTCCACATATACCATTTACCATATACCATATACCATATTCACAGCCATAGACTGACACAAAATGGCAATTTCAATGGCCAAAAAAAAAAAAATTAAAATAAAAATAAAAAGAAAAACTTTCTTACTCTCAATTATTATTTAAAAGCTTCTGCAAATATTTGTATGACAACATTCTATCAATCGCATCTCCTGCTCTTGTATGATGAAAACAAATTTTTTCGTTGGTTTTGTTGATGACTGAAAATGCAAATAAAATGTTGTTCAATTATAAATGCATGTTAAATAAATAACAATATTTTATGCCAGATATTCTATGCTAGATTTTTTTACTGCATTTTTTCATCGTATTGCACGCAATCCTCTTAGGAGCTTAAAAAAATAATAATTTAATAATTTAAAGACCAACCCAATCTTGTATTCTTGTGGGAATGGGCAAGCTCAACTGAAATACACTGCAAATAAATAATTAAATAATAATAATTAGTATCTCTAACATAAAAATATCTAAAGTTTTTTATAGTTTTCTCTTAGCTCACAGCAAAAAGAATCATATAGTACAAAAACTTTAATGCATTTTTAAGCAGTGCTTCTCACGAAAGTTTTATCAAATTGATGCCATAATTTCAGCTATAACTATGTGTTCTACTAGTCTAAGATATTTGGCAGTCGCAATTAAATATTAAATACTCCAGTCAATGCACCGACTTGTATTATATATCGAGATTTTGACTAGTTGCTCAAGTTAAAGCTCCGGGCTAGATCAAAGTCGTGGGTGTGTTTTGGGGTTCAGCTGATGAACTTTGGCATTGTTTGGACCCCAGAGGGTGATAGCAAAATATTCCGCAAGAATGCTTCTCTGTATGTGTGTTTTTGTGTGTTGTGGATTGTAGATTGTGTGTTGCATGTGTCGTTAGCTGCTGCCATCAGCGTGTTGCCCTTTGATTGGCATTGCGAATGTTACGAGCACACCAATACCAAAACCAAAACCAACATCAAGAAAGAAGAATATAGTAAGAAGAATAAAAAAATAGCAAAATTTACAACCAGCTGCAAATTATTATGCCGCGTTCAATGGCCGAGTGGAATGAACCCGCAAAAGCATCACTGAATTTCCGTCTGGCTGTTCATTCATTCATCCATTTTTGGGGTCAGAGTTGATTGTATGACTGTATGCAGTGGCACGTTGCTGCGGTTTTTCTCTTTCGTGTTTGTGAAATGTGTTTAGTGTCTCAGTTGCCTGTGCCATAACTGATTGGTCACTAGCGAGCTATGTTTAATTTTGCCACGCACTTCAGTCATTGCCACTTGCCACTTGCCAGTTGCCACTTGCTACCCACGGGTCTCATTTATTCCGGCATACGCCAAGTTGCCTTTGCCTCTGACACATCTGCCTCTGACTCTTACACACTTAATCTATGCGTGCATTAACCTTGACATGAATATTCACACAGTCCACTCGCTGGCGGCCCTTTTTCTCTATTAGTTGTCGCTTGTCTAGTTCTCAGTGTTAATATCTGTAGAACAAAAGGACAAAGGTGTCGAAATTGAATGCTCGCCTTTTGTCTTTTGTGTTTTGTGTTTAGTCTCGGTATTTGTTTCTTGTTTTCGGGTCTACTTCAACTTTAACTTGCCTGACTCTTTAATTACTTAAGGCGAGACTCAGACAGTGCCAGGCAGACAATCAGGCGTTGCCTGTCGAGTGCAGTCAAGTGTTTTAGTCTGTTTTGAGCTTAAATGTTTTCATTGTTTGGCTAACACTCAAAACATTTGAGTTATGATCAAATAAACATGCACAACTTGTACATTTTCTGCATATTTATGAGTTTATATCTTATTGTGGTTGGCGCATCTTCAGCTTGTCAGCTACTGCACCATCGTTGGTTGAACGTTTTTATTTTACGTTGCGCATACGCCATGCTGCACACGCCCCAAGCTCGAATAAGCAATGGCCACAGCAACAGATGTGCCAATATTTCAGGAAATATACAACTATGAATATAGTATTAAGCAAATGATAAAAGTTCTAACAAACAAATAACAAAAGTTGAGACAGAGAAAGCCAAAAAATACAAGCGTCAGCTGTTCTTTATAGAGTTTAAGAACAATAATACAGATGCACCATACTTAATGAAATTATATTATAGTATAGTATATATCTTTAACTTCGATCTAATCTAAAAATAAATAAATTATATTACATCAACATTACATTTTTTACAGCTTTATCTGAAATTAAACTTTACATTTATTACA
This sequence comes from Sphaerogastrella javana, assembly GCA_037040025.1. Classification (NCBI taxonomy): domain Eukaryota; kingdom Metazoa; phylum Arthropoda; class Insecta; order Diptera; family Drosophilidae; genus Sphaerogastrella; species Sphaerogastrella javana. The sequence continues at coordinate 31,074 of JBANCZ010000504.1, forward strand.
GCTTTAAATGGATTTTAATAAACCATTTTATAGCTTTAACTGCACTTAAAACATGCATTTTTTACAGCTTTAAATGCTTTCAACTGATAGTTTCTTTTTCAGCTTCATCCAACATTCTTTGCTCAATTCAATCAACTTTAAGATTCCCTGAAAATTCTTTAAGAAACGCTACATTGTAGTAGATCGAATACAACGTTTAGCTTGTAACTCCTGCTTCTGCTGCTGTTGCTGCTTTTGACGTTGCACTTGCTGTCAAATGTGCACGCAGCTCAGGCAACTGCCACGTGTTGCCACACCTACACACACACACACACACACACACACACTTGCACACACTCCCACACACCCCTATTCATACTCACACACATTCACAGCTCTCTTAGAACCTGACATTTTAATATGTACTTGCCAGACATACGTCTAGTGCACACACCATCCAATTGAAGTTTCAGAGCTCCAGCTGGTGCTGGTGCGTCTGAAGCCAAGGGGGAGTCATGGTAACCAGGCCTGTCTGTCTGACTGTCTGCCAGTCTGTTTGTCACTTTATGCTCCATATAATATGATAAGTAAGCGCATCAATTGTCAATTGTCAAGTGCAACTACAGCAGCAGCAGCAGCAACAGCAGCAACAATTCAATTGCACTTTTATCGCTGCTCAATCAATTGATAGCAGAAAGTTCCTAGAATTTATCTATACTTATTGAAAGTTGAAAGTCATAAGAATCTTTAAGAGGATTTCATTGAAATAACATTATTAAAATGGAATTCGTATTATTTGCTTTGTTCTTTTGCAGAGTGCGTGTGGAATACTATGTGAATGAAAATACATTCAAAGAAAGACTGCAACTCTATTTCATTAAGAATCAGCGTTCAAGTGAGTAATCATTAATGAAATCCAATATTTATAATTAATCATGATCAAGGTCGAATTTAAATTATTTACTCTATAAGCGTATCGTAATAACAGTCAAGTTCTTTTGGGGCACAATATGATTGTAGAATTATTTAACTTAATTACAATTGGTTAATTGAATTGCCTACGGGTTGAACAAACGCAAGGCCAGACACACGAACAGACAGAGACAGAGTTGTAGCAAGAGAATGAGAGAGAGAAAGGGAGATACTTATTCAAGCGATTAAAGTTTTCTTAGAATGGAGAAAGAGAATGTGGCAGGGCAATAACAAGCTGGAGAATGACATTACAAAGCAGACGCAATATACTTGAATAAATATTGATTCGAACATAGGGAAATAATTGTGCAGGTAAACAGAGTAGACACTCAAACAAACAGACAGAGACAGAAAGATATACAGAGAGGGATTGAGAGAGCAGAGAGAGAGAGAGATAGAGTAGAGCGTGTGCGTAGATACATAGATAAACACTTAGAATCGATTGGGTGGCTTGTTTGGCCAGTTAGTTAGTTAGTTAGTTAGATTGCCTGGTTAGTTTTTGGAACTTGACCCCAAAAAAAGAAAAAATATTGGAAATGGGAAAAACCAACAAACATAATTTAGTCGCTTGACCCAAATACTCATGTACAAATTTTGTTTCTTGTACTACTTTCTGCTATTCAAGGCTTACGCATACGAATTGCCGATTTATTCCTTAAGTTACTGTCGTGTGTTCTCTACATAATACGTGTGATATTGGATATAAATCCAACATTTATAACATGGTAAGCTTCCCCACAAACAAATTGCTACAGAGTCATATCATACTAGATTTATTATGCTTATTTCCTCTCACTTCTTTTACTCCGTTTCATTTCTCTCGCTCTTTGTGCGTGTTTCTAGCTATGGCTGCGAAGTGGCCAATAAGACAGAGTTTCTCATCTCTAGAAAGCTAACGGAGGAGGAGTTCCAGGAGAATCCAATTATAAACTGGGATGCCATACTTTGGGTGAATCGTCCTACAGTTCTCTGGGTTCTGCAATTACTCCTGGCCATGGTATCATTAACTCAATCTTTGGTTCTAACATATCTAGGTTATAAGGTAAGTTCCACGTAAATACTATATCACATTCCATTTGAGGTGATTTAATGTGTCAAAGTTTGTGCTACTTTAAATGATATAGATTCGAACTACTTATTTTATGCATTTTTGTCAAGTCTCGAGTGTATTTATAAATTGGACTGCCAAAAACTTGTCAGTTTAAAGATTATCCGTTTGAAAGAGGATATCAAAGTGAACTACCCTTAGCCAAAATAAAATATATATATATAATTCCTTGGATGTCAAACGAAAAAAGGGTTTGCTTTTTTGTTGGGAAATTGATACACCGTATGAGGTTATACATTTTTAATATGAAATATTTTATAAAGTGAATTATTTGAAGTTTTTTTTTCATACGTGTTTTTTATGTTTTCCAGGGTAACATATGGCAGCAAATACTTTCATTTCACTTTATATTAGAATTAGTAACGACAATACCCTTTGCACTAACGGTAAGCTAAAGCCTTATTTAAACTGTATACATTTGATAAACATACAAATTGAATGCAGATTGTGCATCCTCCACTGCGAAATCTGTTCATACCCATATTCCTCAACTGTTGGCTGGCTAAACGATCGCTGGAGAATATGTTTGTGAGTATACCCTGTTCTCTATCTTTTTATCCCTCTTTCCCTTCCTTTCTCCCTTGTTATCTAATTCATTCATTTTTTTAGAACGACTTGCACCGTGCGATGCAAAAATCACAATCGGCTCTTTCACAGCAGTTGACCATTTTGTCGGCCACATTGTTGTGCCTTGTGTTCACCAGGTAAGAATATAACCCCCAACTAAGCAAAATCATCTCACTTTCGCTATATCCTTCTCTCCATCGCTCCCTCTGCTCAGCTTCTAACCGTCATTAATCCTTTCGCCGTCGAGCAGGATGACGGCACTCGAATCGCCGCGGGAATCGATAAGCTTTACAACACAACCGAAGATGAGCGCATTGCCCTCTATGAGGCGTCGCTGATCAGATATTTCTATCCTCAGTACAACAAAGAATTCAAGAACAGCTTTCCCTCAACGGATCTAGGTGTCCTGCAAGGCTGCTATGAGAAGGATTTCGGCGCTGTGGTTGCAGAGATCTGCCACGATGACATTCCATTTCTTCTGAAATCGGACACAGTTCCCGCGGCCGCCTACCACATAGCCAGACATGAGCTTCACAAGGAACAAGACCGCAGGGTCTTCTTCTCGATGTAGCGTAATGGGTCGCTGAGTCGCCTCACACACTATATACAGTCCTTGTATCCGTCAGACAACAAAGCGAGACGCCGATCCAGGACAATGACGAAGTTCCGCTTTTGGCCGGAAGCAGACATCAGCACTGCGTCGGCGCTTGATCCGGTGCTATTCTCCGCTTTCGACCCAAAGCGGACGTCTGCAGGAGTGCACACGCTGCGTGCTATTGGGTCCAGTTATACGTCGGCTTGTTAGCTGGACCCGGCCGCCTTAAGATTGAGCTGTATCAAGGGGATAGCCACCTATAGTGCGCTATGGATAAGTCGCATAGCTGGATCCAAGGATCCGGTTATTAGTTAGACAGTTTGAGGGCGGAACCGATATGTCGCCACTTGATGGATTGCAAATGCCAGCGCAGCTGGCATGCGAGTTCTTCGCGGTGTTCTCACG